>JAJOOS010002681.1:0-83206 GCA_029582725.1 Solanum chiquidenum
AAGTTCTTCCAAGATTTTGTGGTATGTCCTCATATGTCGAGGACAAGACTTTACTATTCTAGTTTTATGATAAGGTTCTTGTAATAGACTTAATAGACTTCTTTTGATTGTAAAGGGCCGTGTCCCTAGTATGTTTTCACGTTTATGTCTAAGATGGCTAAGAGACTTAGTATTCCGCTGGTGTACATTTGAATGATGTTTTTAAAAGTGACCTTTGACTCTTATGAGATTTTGTTTAAAAGAGTTTTTTTATTCCGCACTATTTTACATATCTAAGGTGATGAATGCTAAGGGCTTGTATGAGACCTCCGAGAGGTCGAATACACATGTCACGACTTGGGGATGCTCTCGGGTCGTGACAGGGTTGAAGCCATGCATCAAGAAGTTCAGGCATTGGAAGATAATGGTACCTGGACTATTGCAGACTTGCCTCCTGGTGAAAAGGCCATTGGGTCAAAGTGGGTGTATAAAATCAAGTATAAAGCAAATGGTGAGGTAGACAGATACAAAACTCGTTTAGTTGCTAAAGGGTACACACAAAGGGAAGGTCTTGATTACCATGAGACTTTTTCTCCAGTTGCAAAGATGGTTACAATCAGGACAGTTCTTACACTGGCAGCTTCATATGGCTGGGATTTGTCTCAAATGGATGTTAATAGTGCCTTTTTACAAGATGATCTCAATGAAGATATTTACATGAATTTTCCTCTTGGCTTGCAAAGACAGGGGGAGAATAAGGTGTGCAAGCTGAGGAAATCATTGTATGGTTTAAAGCAGGCCTCTAGACAATGGAATATCAAGTTTACTGAAGCTCCGTTGGCAGCAGGGTACACTCAAAGTGCTCATGATCATTCTTTGTTCATTAGAAAAGTTGGAAGTGACCTGGTGGTAATTTTGGTCTATGTAGATGATCTTTTGATCACAGGAAACAATTCTCAATTGATTCAAGAAGCCAAAGCCACTTTGAATCAGAACTTCAAGATGAAAAATTTGGGAAATCTTAGATATATTTTGGGAATAGAAATTTTGAAATCCAAAGATGGACTCTTACTTAATCAAAGAAAGTATGCATTGCAACTTATTTCAGAAGTTGGTCTGAGTGGTGCCAAAGCAGTGAGCACTCCTTTAGAGTTCAATCACAAACTTACCAGTCTAGAATATGATCAACATACTGGTGGCTCTAATGATCCTGAACTAGATAATGTTACACCTTATCAGAGGTTAATTGGGAAGTTGTTATATGTGACGATTACTAGGCCTGATATTTGTTTCAGTGTACAAGTTTTAAGTCAATTCATGCAACATCCTAAAACTTCACATTGGGAAGCAACACTAAGAGTTGTAAGATACATAAAGAGGTCTCCAGGACTTGGAGTTTTGCTGAAAAGGGAACTGAACCCTCAAAACTCACTGAATATTGTGACTCAGATTGGGCCTCATGTCCTAATACAAGGCGATCAGGGTACATAGTAAGACTTGGAGATTCATTGATTTCTTGGAAGTCGAAAAAACAACAGACTGTCAGTCGGAGCTCTTCTGAGGCAGAATATCGGAGTTTGGCAGCTCTAGTTGCAGAGTTAGTTTGGTTAGCTGGTTTACTCAAGGAGCTACATTGTCCAGTTGCAAGTCCAATACTAGTATTCACAGACAACAAATTAGCTATCCAAATAGCAGAGAATCCAGTGTTCCATGAGCGTACAAAACACATAGAAATTGACTGTCACTTCATCCGGGAGAAGGTGAAATCAAATTTTATCAGTCCTCAATACCTATGCACTGCTATGCAACCTGCTGATATCTTTACAAAGGGGTTAGGTGCTACTCAACATCACTTCCTATTGACCAAACTTGGTGTGTTAGATGTTTCCACCCTACAGTTTGAGGGGGAGTATTGAGCTATAGAACTGTCAAGTTGCTAGGCAGTTAAATCAAGTTGTTAGGTTGTTAGCTTTCTGTTAGTGGGTTGATAACTTTCTGTTATTCATTCTGTTAAAGGCATGTGATTCACGTGTGATTTAGATATAGAATAATTGATGAGAAATTCCTTTATATAGGTTAAGTTCTATTCTGTAAAAGATCAGTTGATTGAAATGAAAACTTGTCATTGGTAACAATGTGAATTTGTTCTAGAAAACTCTCAATTTAGTTTGAGTAGTTAGATTACAAAAGTTTACATGACTCACTCACTTTTCTTTTATCCAACTTCATATTAGATATATAGATTGTTAAGTACTCTAAATAGAAGATCTCGAGCAGGTCTCAAACCCTTGGATAATTTTCAAAAAGTTACATTGAGGATTGTCAATTAAGATTACCGATTGCAACTTCCCATTCTTTCTCTAGCTATCTATTGAGGAAGGAAAGTTTAAGTATAAATTAAATGTCTAATAATAGATATACACATTTATCCGTTAGTCTATAAGTTTAGAATATAAAAAAGAAAAAAGAAGGTAATATATAGAATAAAAACGAAAAAAATTACAGAAGAAAAAGGGAAGAGATAGAGTACATATTAAAATTCTCAATCACTCACTCACAACCACCGCTTCACTAAAAAATAAGGTCACTGTTAATTTTTTGTTAATGATTACTCAAGGTTGCAAAAATAATGGAGGTGTATAGATACCATTTTAAAAAAAATTGACATTACAATATCAATTTAGTAATTGACTACAATTCCTATACTGAAATACTACTATGTATATTGTACAAGGAAAAAGGACTATACGCATGAATTAATAATTTTTTTTATATATATAATCACAGGCAAAAACTTATAAACAGTTTCAAAAAGATACGATGGATGTGGTGTGATAGACGGAGCTGCTATTCTTTTAATTAGAGGTCTCAATTCAAGTCTTGAGTATGAAAAATCTTTGATAGAAAGTATTTCCAGCCAAGTAGAGCTTTACGCCGTGTGAATCCATAGATAACCGGGTTCCTTGGCAGTGGAAAACCAAATAAAATAAAATTATAAGAACACTATGTAAATTTGCAGGAAAACCAAAATTTGAACATGGCTTTCAACTCACCTTCACAATATTCGATAATATTCCATAAAAAGCGACACACTTCCCATAGATATAGCCAAAATATTTGGAACTTCCTGCCATATTTCTAGAAAAGACAATATGAAGGTTAGATATATTTTCTATTCACAGTTAGAATAGTAATAGCGAATCAATTTTGTTCCAATTCTAAATAATTTATGTTCAAATTACAATAATAAAGAAGGAAAACAAAAATGAGGGTAAATTTGAGGTGTACCTGGAGACGTGCAACCCCGTTTTTGCTCTGAAAGAGGATGAGGAAGCCTCTGTAACTCGATGTAACCTTTCATAGGCTGCTGAAAGGCATTAATTGTGGATTTAGAATTCTAAACGATATCTGTAATTATTATAGCCTTAATTTGAGGAAACGGTTAAGGGCTGCCATTATAATTTTAAATGGTGTCTTTCTGTTTTTAAACTTTAATTAATTAATTAAATTTCATTAACGTAAAAAATTAGGAAAAAACCTCCAAAAATCTAAGAAAATTGATAAATAGATTTTCTGATCATTGAGGCATGTCACATCATCAGGTTGAAGATCCTCTTTTATATATTTATATAGATTATAATGATTTATAGTATCTTAAACATATATGATAAATTAAAAAGGGAAGTAAGACAAATATTTAAAATAAAAAGACAACAACAAAATGTGAACAAATTTAAGTATATAACACTATTCACTTAGGGCAGCTCCAACCCTAATCTCTATTTTACTCTCCAAATATAGAGTTCTCTATTTTTTTCAGACAATCAACTCTAACCCAATTCTTTATTTTACTCTTTAAAAAAAAGAATTTTTTTCTCTCTCCTTAATATTATATTATTATTTTTATTTCTTTCTTATTTTCTTATTTCATGATACACATCCTTTATTTCTTTTTTCCAAATAATCACTTTATATAATATTCATGTAATATAAAAAAATATTTTTTCAAATTCTTTACTTAATATAAAATTATATTTTTCCTAAATTTATAAATAACATAAATTGCAAGTTAATATTATATAATATACAAATTAATGAACAATTCAAATAAAAGTGAAATTATTAGTGAAATATAATTACATAAATACTCTACTTTCAAGATTATTACATTGCTCCCATAAATTCTCTATTAATGCATTACGGAGTTCAAAATGAACATTTTTATCCTTAATCATTTTATGTCTAGCTAAAGATTGTTCAAATCGGAGATTTTCATTCAACAAGAACAACTACAAATAATTAAAAAAATAAATCAACAAGCACAACCGCAATCACAACTACACTAATTATGTGGATCATACACTCATTTTTTCCGAATATTGTTAAATCTGAAAAATGACCTACCAAATTACTAAATTATCGTTGTGATAAAATTATTATGTTGTGTATTGTTATCTTGTATTTAAATTATTATGTCATGTATTGTATTTTTAAATTAAAATTTTCATCTTGTCATTTTAATTGTGCATTCTTCATAGTGAAAATTAATAATGATATCAAACTATGTTAAAGTGACAAAAATTTAAAAAATTGAAACATTATTAATTCGGGATGAAAGTAGTATATATTAAGTAATATATTTTTTTAAATGTTATATTACATTTAAAATGAATTACTTATATTAGAGATATAATTAATGGTCTTATATGAAAAACAATATGTTAACTACAAAATAATAGAAATAATAATAAAATAATGAAAAAGTGAAATAGAGAGTGTGAATAGTAGTTCTCCAAATTTGGAGAACTACTATTCACCTCTCTATAAATGGAGAATAGAGACTCATTTAGAGAGTTGTTGGAGGACCCATTCTCTATTTTACTCTCCAAATATAGAGAATGGACGATAAAATAGAGTGAGATTGGAGATGATCTTACCATTAAAAAATATTTTTAATTTATATTTATGATCAAATAAATTTCAATGTTTAAAATTTCTTTTTCACTCTAAGTGGTAGTTCTAATATATTTCATTTTAAAATACGATATTACAATACAAAATGAAACTGAAACAAGAGTTGTGTGGAACAAATAAAGAAAAGGAAATGGAATAAATGCAAAGCAAATTGAAAAGGGTTGAAATAGGGGGAAAGGGGGCCCACGTGCATGGTAAACAACTAACTTTGCGGCTGAGACAAAGGAAAAAATAAAATATAAACCGACTTTTAAGTCAAATAATGAAAATGTACAATAGTACACGAGTAGTATACAAAGTGCTTAAATATATGTAAAAATTAGGTAAATGACATAGTATAAGAAAGAAATTACTTCTTTTTCTTATTTTTTCATTAATTATCAAAAATTCTTTTTTTAGTGTTTTTCGGATACATAATATAACAACACGGATACTTTAATTAATAACGGGCGGATACTTAAATTATTAAGTTGTTGTTATCAGTTTAACGCGTTAAATAAGAGATTAAAAACTGAAATTATAGTCGATCAGGCTCGACGATTGGGAGAAGCAAAACGAAATCAGGATTTAACCGAAAAAGAAGCAAGGTTATGGATACCATGACCGATCACCATAGATAAAGAAGAATCTATTAAAACAGAAATTATAATTGACTCCCACAAATAACGCTTACGTTTCTTCCTTCAACCAATCAATCGTTCATAATCCTCTAACTGAATTATATTTTTTTAATTTCAAATTATGAAACGTTCTTCCCTGTTCTTCGAAAAAACAATAAATGTTTTATTCAAACAAATTTGGAACGCTATTTTGTGAAGATTCAACATGAATATTTCGATCTTGTTAAGGCATTCTGGATCATGGGAAAGCGATGTTAGATACGAACGATATAGAAGTGATGGTATAGTGGTTTGTGAAAATATTTCATTTGTGAATCTTATTTCAGCAATTATAGCTGAATTGGGTATTGATGAATTGAAAAAAAACATCGAGGTCAGATACGTTGTTGAAGGAAATTCGTCTTCATTGTGTATTCAGAATGATATGGGGGTGAAATTGTACATAAAAATTAAGAAATATGAGGTGGAATTCGGTATGTATCCTCTATGCATTGATACCTCGGATAAAAGTGATGAAGAGATACAAAATTTTGATGCAACAATAGGTGCAATCGTGTGTGTTGAGGGTGGAAAAAGCGACGCAAAGGCTCTAACCACTGCTGAATAAAAAATTGGTCATTCATATTACATACCAGAAATGGAGGTGAAAAATTATATATCAGATACAAATATTTCTGTTGTTGAAGTGAAACAAATGTACAAGGATAGGGCAACTCTAAAGGCTGTAATGGAAATATACAAAATAAAGAATAGCTTCAATTTTAAGGTTAAAAGATCTGATAACAAAAGGTATGTGATAAAATTATCTGATAATTTTCTTCATTTTTTTATAGTGTTTGTTAATATGTTTATCATGATACACTGATAACATATGTTACGTGCCGTCATAGGTGTTAGGTATCATGTTCGTTTTGAATTTCTTTTGGTTATTTATGTATAAATTGAGAATGGTAAATGAAAAATGATTATTTTGAAAATTGTGATCAGTGGGTACAATAAATTATCATATTGAGTGAATTTTGAATTGGGTATCAAATTTGCATCTGAACATGATTGAATGTGTACTCATTAAACTTTCTGGTATATTAATATGTGTGCATAGGACTATTTAAATAAACGTATTTGTAATAATGTATTTTGTGTTGTTCTTCTATTTTTATTTATGTATTAGTACATTAAACCTGATCAAGTAACAAATATATATGGTGTAATTGCAGCTACGTATTAGTCAGTTATTTAGATGTTTGTTGTTGGAAATTGAAGGCCTCTATTAGAAAAAATTCAGTCATATTCAAAGTTAAATACTTTAATAGTGAACATACATGTCCATTGAGGGATAGGGTATTAAGTAAGGTACAAGCTACTGTTGGGTTTGTTAGTGGTGTGACAGCTCCAATATTGGGGAATCATAAAATGAAACATACTCCCAACGATATAATTGTTGATATTAGGGCACTCTATGGAGTTGAAATTGCTTACCAGCAAGCATGGAGGTCTAAAGAGCGAGCATTGGAAATGATCAGGGGTAAGCCTGCTGATGGTTATAAACAGATGCCAAGATACATATATATGCTGGAAACTGTGTATCCAAATTCATATATAAGGATGCACAAGTCAGAAAAAAATGAGTTTATGTATCTATTCATATCATTAAGGCCAATGATGAGAGGGTTTGAGTTCTGTAGGCCTGTTGTTGTTGTTGATGCTTCACATCTTAGTGGAGCTTACCGAGGGACATTTGTATCGGCAAGTACACTCCATGGGAAAGGTATATTATGTTGTTTATGAATTTATTTATTTATTGAAGTAATTTTAATATTCTGCAATATCTAGGGGAGTTTTGGAAATTAATGTTTTGTGTTTCTATGTTGGGTTGCATATTGCCTTTAGCTTATGGAATTGTTGACATGGAAAATGATTGTTCATGGACATAGTTCTTTCAATAGTTTAAAAATGCATTTGGTGAGAGAGATAAAATGTGTGTTGTACCTGACAGAAATGAAAGCATAAAGAAGGGTGTAAGTATTGTTTATCCAAATGTTCCTCATTTTGTATGCATATGGAACCTCTGAAAAAATGTTTGTTCAAAATTTAGGAGAAGCAGGTCCATACTAAGTGATCTATTTTATTCAATGGCAAAGGCTTATAGAAAAGAGGATTTTGAAAAATTGATGGCTAAATTGAAAAAAATAGATGGCAGAGTAAAAGAGTATCTTCAAGATGCTGGGTATGAGAGGTTGTCTAGGTCTCATGCAACAATGAATCGGGGAAGAATGATGACTTCAAATATAGCTGAATGTATCAATGGTTGCCTTGTTGATGCACGACAACTACCTGTTATAGACTTTCTGGAAGAAGCTAGAATTCTATTTGGTTCTTGGAATTGCAAAAATGGAGAAATAGCATCTTATACAAAGGAAACATTAGGGAGGAGATTTGAAGAAATATTGATTATAAACGCTTCAAAATGTGCAACAATGAAGGTACATATTTATCTTACAATTATTATGTATCTAACTTTACTTCTAATTATATTGTTGTGTATACCAAATGAAAAAACATGTGATATATCTATAATTTGTAAACAATTGCAGGTTGTTGCATCTTCTGAGTTTATTTTTTCAGTGTATGAAGGTGGGATAAGATACATTGTTTGTCTTGAGAGAAAAACATGTTCATGTGGTAGATTTCAACATGACGAGATACCTTGTGCACACGCAATGACCATTTTAAAGAAGAAGAATATTAAAGATGTACACCCCTACTACTCTGATTACTATAAACATGATGCATTAACAAATACTTATGCAGTTCCAATGGAATCAATGCCAGACAAAAATGATTGGACAGCTCCGGAATGTGTTTTGAAAGAAGTCGTCTTGCCACCAAGATACAAAAACAATACCTGGTAGACCAAGAAAAAAGAGGAAGAAAAATCCTGACGAAAAGCTAAGCACAAAAATGAATTGTTGTGGACGTTGTGGACAAGAAGGTTACAATATAAGAGCATGTACTTTCTTTCCAAAAGATTCTTGATGATTACTTTTTAAGAATTTTCCTGCTTCATGTGTACTAATTTTCTGGATATTTTGAATATGCTAATAAGTTATTATCATTTGATGTGATTTTAACTTTATCTAAATGTTACAAGAGACAAACTATTGTTTGATACTAAATATATTGAGATAAGTTGTTTTATACCTAGTGCAAAACAGATTGTATCATGTGTTGTGGTATCTAACAACTAAGTTATATGATAAGTTATTTAGTATCATATACGTTCTAGTTTAAAATATATTTTGTATCTGATAATAAAATATTGTTGTTTTTATGATTTAAATCAATGTTACGATATTCAACCTGTTAAAGAATACTACGTATATAAAACCTTAATTATTTTGTACCAATTGTAATATATACACAAATTTTTTAGTTGATACTAAAATGTGTATCATATAAATAATAATAATTTGGATATTTTGTATCTGATACACAATAAGATATTACCATTAGGTGTGATTTTAACTTTATATAAAAATTTATTGATTTTTTTGATTTAAAGCAATGTTACAAGATTCAACATGTTAAATGAGACTAAATATATTGAAACTTAATTGTTTTGTACCAATTGTAACATATTATTTGATAGTAAATGTGTATCATATACATAATAATTGAATGGATATTGTGTATCTGAAAATAATATGTTATCATAATTTGTGATTTGCATCAATGCTACCACATGTTTTAATAGATACTAAATAAAGTGAAAATTAGTTGTGGACCCAATTATGGAATATATAGTATCAGATATTCTGTATCTGATAGTTATATTGTAGCGACAGTATTGGTGTATAAGATACATAAATTGGAAAAATAATTAAAATAAGAATACAATTTTTGACAAAAACAGTCTTCAAATTAATAATTACTTAGAAAAAGAGTGTTGGAAAGGGAAGGAATATTACAAAATACTAATTAATCGTATCTTCAACACAATACTAAAACATAACTATTATATATTAATCAATCCACCTTCTGCTGGTATAGTGTAGAAACTCTTCGGCCATGTAGGATCATCGTTATCGCTAACATATCCCGCCTTGAACTTGTCCATACCATACTTCCATAACAGTGTTGCATATCTATTGCGAAGATAGTCACTCCAAAAACTTATAGATGGAATGTTGATTTCGTAGCTCAAATATTCAGCAAAAACAGTTACATACATTCCACAATCACTGCAAACAAAAAGTAGATACATTAAAAAAGTGAATTAATTATGTAAGTAAACAAATTATTTTACAATACTAACAGGCTATCGCTTTGTTGTTGCATAATGTCTTGAGCATATTCCACCTCAAACGACTGTTGTGGATCCAACAGTTCACCAGTTTCCTTGTCTTTGTACGCCTCCATTGATGCCCAATCAGTTCTCCCTGTTTTATCAAAGAATCCACTATCATGAAGATAGTTTGGTAGCATTACAGACAACTACTTTATCTCTTCTGCATAAACTTTTTTCCTTGATCTCATAGACGAGTCATACACTCGTATTAACCTTTCCTTTAAAACAACCACAGTCAACACTCAATGAAAATCTTCGCCACAATTAACTGGAATATAAACCTCATCTACTAGATGCCATGATAAAGCAGCTGGGATCTAAAACCCACTTAAGATGTCTTTGATAGACCTTTCATAAGCAGATACCGTAACACCACGATCAATATATTTTTGTGTACTAAAAGTATCATCTGTAGGAGAGCAATGATACCTTTTGTATACAATGTCGATATATGACTTGAACAAACAGTTGACCTTAGTGTATAAGTAATGATCCATGCTTATTAATTTTGACTTCTTACGTAAATAGTAAAAAAATTACATCTATGTGCTGTAAAATAAAGAAAAAACACATATTATATAATCAGCACAATCTGAAACAAAAACGATACATAGAAGAAAAAGAAAAACAAATCAATAATCTGATACTTTATTTTAAATTAAACATGTTACATTTGTATCATATACATAATTTGAATGCTTAACGTACATGATCAGTCTAGCATTTCATTGGATATGACATAGTATAAAATAAGTTCTTGCGACAACAAAATCCATATGGTCAAAACCAAATAGAGCAGATTTGCCTCTATATTTGTCCTCAAATGGTTTTCTATAAGAATGATTAAAGTCGAAATGAATATAATATTAATTTTAAAAAATTATTATAAAGATACATTAATAAGAAAAACTTACTTATTCACAAGTGTTCTGAGGAGTCCCTTTTGTATCCACTCTAAGAACTCTTGCATTAAACCTGACGAAAGTTGATATGTGATACGACAATCTTCAAATGGAGTGTATAGGCGAATTTCATCTTCTATTTTCTCCTTGCCCTTATCACTTGATCCAAAAGAATTCACATAGGGAGACTACAAAACCTTTGAAGGCATTCTGTTACGCTGAGCTGGAGTTTTTGTATTTGTATTCGGTGCAGGCTCATCTCCTGGAAGTTGGATGGGTATCTGGATGTCAGATAGAAAATCATCACTTTCGGTTAGGTGGAGTACACTCAGAGGTTTGACATTAATTGGCTGATTTGAAAGTCCATATACAAGTGCATCTATGGCTGCTTTGGTTCCAGACGAAATGGAGGCCGATGTGGTAGAATCCTATATGAAGTCAAGTAAATAACAAAAATATTATAATTTTCATAAAAAAAATAATGCCACATCAGGAAACTGTTTGCATTTTCCAGTAACAAATTACAACCATACCGATGTATCAACAACTGCTGGATTTGAAGCATATTTTTCAAATTCTTGTTGAATTGTATTTGCACTATCATCCTAATAAAGAGAATATCAGATACTATTATGTTTTTTTCAAAAAATAATTAATGTATAATAATAAAAATACTTTTCACTTACCACTTTCTTATCATGAATAATCACATTTACCGAAGGATCATTATGGAATTTTGTGGGTAGAAGCCCACTTGACTCTTGCATTGCTTGTTCCTTAATGGATGTATCATACTTCTGTGTTTGTAAATTTATATGTGCAAGATAAAACAATTAAAGTATAATACAAATTAAAGTATCTGGCAATGTTAAAATAGTAATGTGCATGATACAAAAATATAGATATAGTATCATATACATTATTAATGTGTAAAGTACAATTAGTGATACACAAGTTAGCAACATATATTTCATAAATTAAAGTATCAACCATTAAACATGATATATTCTTAAACTATTTAAAGGATTGAAACACATAATAATGCATGTTTAATTAAATTAAGTATCAGATACATACATACCTTTTGAACAGTGTCTTCAGAAACCTTTTCTTTTCCAACCTCCACAGCAGGTTCATCGACATCATCAACAGTTGCAAAATCAATATACCATAAAGTTGAGAAGTACAATATCATATACATTATTAATGTGTAAAGTGTAAAGTACAGTCAGTGATACACAAATTAGCAACGTATATTTCATAAATTAATGTATCAACCATTAACCATGATATATTCTTAAACTATTTAAGGGATTGAAACACATAATAATGCATGATGTATTTATTTAAGTAGCAGATACTTACACACCTTTTGAATAGTGTGATCAGAAACCTTTTCTTTTCCAACATCCACAGCAGGTTCAAAAACATCATAAACAGTTGCAAAATCCATTTGCATGGGTGAAATGGTTTGTTGATCGAATTTATCAGACTTGGGTTGTGGATCAACACCACCTTTCTCTACAGAATCATCCATCATGTGTGACGATGAAACATCTCTAATATCCTTCATGATCCAAATAATTAGTATACCATAAAGTTGAGAAGGAAACCAAAAAATCAAAATACAACCTTTTCAGTTTTGTTATCTTTCGCGCCAATCGCTTTCAACAATTAAGACTGATTTCTTTTTATTAACTCCTCAAGTGCTCCAATTTTATTTTCAAGAGCTCCAAATTTATTGTCAACCTATACTCAAATTAAGCATATAAAATGGAGTTAATAATGAATAAACAATTATTTAAATCTAATGTTTACTTACATAATCCTTCATGTACATCTTCAGATCCTCCATTCCTGCACTATCAAAAGTTGTTCTTCCAGGGAATGTATTATGAGGAACACCAGATACATTATCAGCTTGTTTTGGTTTTGAACTTGGAGATTGAAATGACTGCTTTGGTTGCTCATGTGGTTGTGTAAGGTGGGACAAATTATATTTATGTGGATGTACAACCTTTATTCTCTTGTGGGGTGGGGTAGATCCTGAGCTAGGTACTCAAGTTGATCTCCTCAACAATTGCTTCGGAGGTTTTGATGAGAAGTCTTCAAAACCAGAAACCTCCTCCGATTGCACCTCCTCATTATTAACAATTGGTGAATCTGGTCGAGTTGAAGGTACATGGTTGTTATCTGGTAAATCAAGTGATCTGATTTCCTCAGGAGTTGGCTGTATGTTAGAACAGTCAATCTATACAAACAAATAGTAAAACAACATTAAAATCAAATTAATAGTGTATCGCATTAAAAAAATGAAGTAAAAATGTTGTTATGTAGTAATTACCTCAGTAAAGATGGTATCCATGAACATCTCAAATTTGGGCTTTGGAGCAACAACTTGCCAATTGCACATCATTGATATACCGTTTCCTTCTTTAACGGCTATCTCGTTATTTAGTACAGACGCACATTCATTTATCCAGACATTCAATGCGTATGGGAGTCCATTCAAACGATACATTTTTTTAGTGGGGGTATACTCTTGTCTAAAAAATTTCATTAACTTTGTAAAGGCCACTTGTCCCCACGGGTACTGTTCATAGCTACCATCTTCTATCATGAAGAAATCTTCAATAGGAATTGGTGCATCATCAAGTTGGGAATACACAAATGTGTGAATGAAAAAAAAAATAGCCATCTGAAGGGCATCATCATTGTTGTCCCAACCACCTTGCATAAAACGATCTACTAGGCGACCTTTATTCACATTATAATTTGAACTAGGAAAATATCTTTGCACAAGCCTACTGGTTTTTGAGTTGGATAATTAAAATATTTGACATTTCCTTTACATCTCAAACCAGTAATAATTGCAAACTCTATGATACTAAATATCAAGACATTCCCTTTGGCATGGCGAATGTGAATTTCATTAGCTAGATTGCCCTGCTCAATCTCTAACATATATAAACACTTGGCAATCTGACTTTGATAGTTGCATTTAGGGATATTAATGTATGGGGCAAATATGGTATCCTTGAATAACTCAATACCTTGGTCCTTTATTGACAGTACTAAATCTTCAATAAAATTGGAGTTGTAGATAGGACCAAACTTTAAATAGTTCATTTGAATATGTTTAATTACATAACTGACATTCTGCAATTACATAAATGATTTTTATCAATCATAAAAAAAGTATATGATACTAAATAACAAGAAGACATAATATGTACACAAAATCAATTATACTGTATAATTCAATGTGATACAAATATAGGTTCTTTTAGGTATCATTTGGAGACTTATCATTAACTATGATTCACAGTACAAAAACCAAACTAGATGCAAAATTGTTGAATTAAGCAATTTTCTTATATACAATAATATTCATTTCATTTGATACTAAATAACAACTACTTCATAAGAAAACATAAATGTACACAAATTGAATTGTTCCTTATATACAGTGACCAAAATCTAACCTACAAAGTAAATGTGATTTAAGTACTTAACTTAGATACAGTTCTCTAACAAACAAAATAGCGAAAAAATATTGTATCTGAGAAACAACTACATATTTCACAGATGATACTTAATAAGAAAATAAAAAAATTATTTATCATCAGATTTTAAAAAAAAAAAACAGGGGTAAGATATATGATAAAAAATGAGAAAAATTGATGCTTACATTTGGTAATGTTGGTCGAACAATGGGAGGGGCAACCTTTCTACCCTTTTTTTGGAGGGTTTTCGGATCTTTTGAAGTAGTTGCATGTACTTTCTTCTTCAATTTTTTCTTGCTAGAACTTGAATTTTTCATGGTTATCGAAATAGACAACCTTTTAGAACTGAAACCTTTGTTGTTCGAATCTTCTGGAAAAAAAATTAAAGATTAGTTAGATGTTAGATGCATAATGCAAGATAAAACGATTGATACAAAATAAAAGAAAAAAATAGCAGAAATTACAATGAAGACAATGAGAAACCCTATTTTGAACTCTGAATCCGGTTGAAAAGTGATAGGATTCTTTTCAAATTCAAAATTATTTGAATTTGATAACTGAAATTGTAATGGGAGAGATTGGGGGAGAAATTTAGGGAATGGGAAAGATCTGATTTTGCTTCAAACTAATAAAGTATCCGGTTAAGTTTAATTGGGGGAAAATAAGGGATTTTTGTATTTTAGTAAAAGAGTAGGGAAATATTGAGAATAGGTAAAGAAGTGTTGTGTATTTAAGTAATTTGTCCGAAATATATATAAGGCGAAATGATCTGATGGACCCCTATACTTGTATGAGTTTGTATTATAGACCTTTCTACTTAATCCTTTATTAACTGAACCCTTAAACTCATTAAAACATAATATATCAAACCCCTCATACCATTGACCATGCTTATGTAGCATTAACACTCTGTTTGGATCATTGTTACCCATTATATTGTATGTATTGTATCGTTACCATTACTACAATGTTTGTTTTGATTGTTACTTAAAATGTATTATATTGTATTGTTAAATTTCGTTGTTACGTAACAATGAAAACCTCCATTTTATGGAACAACCGATTTGGTGTGTTCCCATTGTTACTTAATTTCTTTTTTCAATTATATCATGACATAATATTTCATAATACTTTTGTACCCTTTATCATATATTATTTAATTCTAGTCGAACCTCCTACCCTAGAATAATTAAGGATATTTTAGTAAATTTATAAATTACAATACAGTACGATACAATCAAACCAAACAATAAAAATGTTATTAAACAACAACAAACAATACAGTCTAACCCAACATTGTATCTACCATACAGTACAATACAATAGAGTACAATACAAATACAGTACATTATGAAACATTGGGTAACAATAATCCAAACAGAGTGTAAGATGGATGAGTTGGCAAGAGAGAGTAACCACACACATAAAAAAGCAAGTGAATAATAATAAAAAATCATCTTCTTCCCCTCATCTCACCTTCTTCACTCATCCCCGCCCCAACCTTTCTTTCCAGCCCATGCGCCACCCTAATCCCCTTTTTCAGCCAACTCCTACCTCCATATCTGCCCTAACCCCCCCACCCCCCCATATCCACCCCAACCCCCGCTTTTAGGCTGTAGTTGCACCTCACCCATCTTTGCCTCATCCTTCTTTTTCAGTCACCCCCAGCCTATCAGTAGATCCATTTTTTTTGTTTCCATTTTAGTTTCATCAGATACCACTATTAAAGAATAAATTTTTCAAATACAAAAGGCTTACAAAGGAAGGAAAAGAAAAGGAAACAAAAGAGGATTAATTTAGATCTAATTTAAGATTCAATATTTTCTTTTCAAGACTTTCATTTTTTATAAGCCTCTTTTTTTCGTATGAAGACAAGTTTAAATGGAAGAAAAAGAGACTAAGAGGGTGGAGGTGATAGTGGTTGTGAGGATGGTGGTGATGGTGGTTGTTGGTTGAGAAAAGGTGAGAGAAATAAGAATTATATTTTAAAGAATTATTTATCTTTTATTTAAGATTTTGATTAATAATTTTTAAAATAGTTAATAAAGATAATTATGACGTGTTATTAATTTATGTGACATGGATTTGGCATGTCATCTAGTTGAGAGAGAGTGGACTACACACATGACATGAGGGGTTTAAAAATCATCTTTTGATTAAGTTTAAGGGTTTAGTTGGTAAAGTGTTAAGTAAAAGGATCCACAATACAAACACATACAAGTATAGGGGTCCATTAGATCATTTCGCCTATAAATAAAGTACATACTCTTTTTGTTACTCAATTATATTTAAAATATATTTCAATCAAAATAGAATAGTCAAAGTTTTAACTTCTCAACATTTAGTTTCTACTAATACTAAATTACATATTTGTTATTTTAATATAGGATATGTTCGATCATTGGTTTGGTTAAAAGATTTAACTTATGTCTTCCCATTGTTTAGGTGATTTCTATTACTTTTTCTATCTCTTGATATTCTAGATAGGAAATTTTATTTCATATATATATATATATATATATATATATATATTATACTTTGATATGGTATTCAGTATTTCGGTATGTCATTTCTAAATACCAAATATTGCATCGAATACAAAAAAAATGTATACCATATCCAAATCAAATACCATAATATCTAAATCACAATATCAATTTTTTTGATATGATATAATAATTCGATGTATACCATACCATGCCACCTCTAATGGTTACAAAAGGAATATAAGAAATAAAAATACTTATAAACTAATAACTTGTTTGGATTGACTTAAAAGTTGGTCAAACCTACTTTTAAGTCAGTTTTAGTTTTTAAAAGTATTTGACAAGATTAAAAATAACTTAAAATTAGAGGTGTAAAAAATGAGCTCAATTATAGGTAACCCTCCCAACTCGTAAAAAATGAGCCCAATTATAGGTAACCCGCCTAGAATTTTAAGGGCTGAACTCAAGATAATTTAACTTGAGTTCAATCTCAATCCATTCAAGTCCTAACCCAATTTAAGAGAATCTTCAATTGAGCCCAATTTAATCTCCAATTTCAGCCTATTTTAAAACTCTTTATTTTCATTGATGTAATATATGTTCCTATATTAAATGTATGAATTACTATCTATTTTATATCTTATAGAATTTATCTATCCATTTGTAACTTATTTTTTCAATTTTTCTTGAGTTAAAATTCAAATTGTGGTTATAAAAATTAAATAACAATATATTAAAATTATTGAGATTAAGCGGGTCAAGACCCAACTTGTTTTTCAGCCCATTTGAACCCAACTCAGTTGAGCACAAAGTAAACTTGGGCGAGTCAGGACCCAACCCAATTTCTATTTCAATCCATTTTAATATCTCCAATTTCAACTTAACCCACCCATTTGACACCCCTACTTAAAAAGAAATTAAAACTACTTTTTTTTTTATAGTTTTTTATTTTTGACTTAAAAACTATGGAGTACTATTTTTTTTAAGGCAATGGAAATGGGCAACATCTTTTAAATAGCAGTGGGTGGGAGGGGTGATGTGTGAAGAAGCAATTTAGGTAATTAGACAAAAGAAGTAGGGTTATTTAAGTCAATCGAAGGTGATTTAGGGTTTGAGGTATAAAAACACGTTTGGATTGGCTTAAAAAAGTAGCTTTTACGTTAAAAATAAAAAGTCAAACTGAAATGACTTTTAAGTTAAATAATAAAAAGTAGAGGGAGACCTACTTTTGATTTTTAACTTATTGTAAGTTATTTTTAACATTGTCAAACTCTTTCTAAATTATTTTAAGTTATTTTTATATATTGCCAAACACTTGCAAAAGTAAAAACCTAACTTAAAATAGTTTGACCAACTTTTAGCCAATCCAAACACCCACTAAAGCTTTAAGCAGCCGTTCTTTGTGTTGTCTTCTCCTGATTGCTTTGGTCTCTGTCTGTCCTTCCACTCCACATGTAGAATTGTAGTGTCTTTTTTCGTTTGCCAATTTTATAGTGTTATCGTCTGTATTTCTTTCTTTTGTATAAATTTGATTTGATGTGCGGTAAACAAACAAACTATGTGATGGAATGTATAACCAACCTAATTGATTCAGCTGTACCTCAACTTTTTTGACTGTGTATGATTCGAAGCATTGTTGTGGTTGAGATCCATGAGGTCTGCGTTTAGTGGAATTAAAAATACTAAGTCAATTAGTTGATGTCTGCGCAAATTGACCGGTTATGAAAATACTAGTATTATGCTTTGCACTGTAGATAAATCTTACAATTCCTCCTTCCATCCCAATACAATATCATGTTAACATGTTTCAATTATTCAAATTTAATTCTTTTTGTTATCAACCCAACATTGTACTCACACTTCCGCAATGACTCAAACTCTTGATATTTCCATTTGATTCAAACTTGTATCATGTGGTGTGGAGTTGGATGGTGGAAGTTCAATTACTTTTACTTTTCACAAGTTGCTTGTGAATTGTGTAAATGTGAATTGCCTAATGTAGGCTTGAAAAAAGGATTTTGTTTTGTTTGTGACCTGTAGTTTAATTTACTTTTCCTTTTAAACCCGGAAGCTTTCCACATCCAGTCTCTATTCGTGTAAAGAAACTTCCAAGATGCAGAACGACGAGGGAGAAAACATGGAGCTTTACATCCCTAGGAATTGGTATGTATTTCTTACTTCCTAACACTTTGGATTAGATTTAACTGTCTCTCTTCATCTATATAATAAACATGTATATCTAGACTATTAACGTGTCATATGGATGCAACTCTGCCACTAACAGGCTGATCACTTCCAAGGATCATGCATCTGTGCAGCCTAATGTTGGGCATTTGGATGAGTCTAGGCCGATACACTGGTTAGTTCACCATTTATACTCTCTACGAATTTATTCACACCCAGATAATGTTCTTTGTTATTTTTGAATATCATGTTAAAGGACTTTTACCTTTAGATTGTTCTGAGTCATGCATGCCAAACAGTTCATTTTCTATCTTTGAATTACTTGGGTTTTTTAAGAGTGGTTGTGCCTCATCGACTTATAAAAAACATGACATATCTTTGTACGTAAGAGGAGAAATGGTTGCCCATTACACACGACTCACTAGCCTATAATGCCGATGCATCTTTGGTCTGCATCTTGTTCTTAGTGGAATGATGTTCTTCTTGTCCAGTTCTTTCAGCCAAATCTAACCTACAAATTGATCATTGATAATGAGTTTGTGTACTTGAGTATCAGTTTGTGTGTGCGTATTGGTGGATGAGATGCAACTAGTTTATACGACACGACAAAAAGATATATGCCTCTTTGACTAATATTTTTGGAGCTATAATATGTGATTTCTGTGCTGTAATTGTACTTTTAGGATCTTGTTGTGGTGATTTATCATCTTATGACATTGATCATTGTGTGCTACTGCAATTGACATGAGAACACTTTGTGCATGAAGATGTCGACAGTGCTCTTGATAGGCTCTGGCAGAAAAAGAAAACTGAAGTTGGACAACAATGAGAATCTTGTATCAGCAGGAGTTGTTTGTTGGTGTTTAGTTACTTGTTATGTTTTAAGTTTAAACATTATTTTAGACGAATGGAACTGTGTTTACATTTTACTATTTCGGTGTTGTAACTTGTTAAGAATTTTTTTGGAGATAGGGAACAATTTTGAATCATTTAGCCTGCCTTTTCTTTTATTTGTCATGTACATGATGATCACAAATGGGATTCATTTTGATGCCGATAAAAAAAAAAACTTTTCTGTCATCTAATCTAATGGTGGCATGAAAACATCATCTGTCCACCTGGACGAATTAATGATTTTTATATTGATTAATGTAATGTATGTATTTTGACCTTTTCAATCTTATCTAATTTATCTTAAAATTTGGGTCTTTAGATTTAATGAAAAGTTACATCAACATATTCTTGCAATGAGAAAAAATAACGTCTGAATACGATGCATTAATTCATTCCCATATAAAATTATATGGGATACTCATTTCTCGGATCAATTTTTGAAAAATAACCGTATTACAAAAAGGAAAAATTATATAACTAAGATAATATTCAATAGATCACTATACAAATCTACACACTACATCTCTCTACGACACCTATTTAATTTGCTTCTTAAATCTTTCAACCGAATCAAAATTCAAATTTTAAAAATTTGAATCATCGTGCAAAAATTTAAAAAAGATAGGACCCAACTTAATCCATCAAAATAAAAAACTTAATTATTTTTTAAAATTTTATTTTTCTTATTATGGTTTCAATTTTTTTTGTATTATTATTTACTGTAAAATTATTTTTTTGATGGAAATTCTATGGAAGTAATTAAGCAATAAAAAAGGGGTGGGGGAGGAAGACTACTCCAATCTATTGTTTCTTCTTCGGTGTCATTTCGCCGAGCAACGACATACATTGTTGTCTGACTAAAGAACAGTTCAACTGGGAAAGAAATTGAGGTAAATTGTATATTTTGTTGAAGTTGTTCTTATTATTTTTTTATAACAATACAATTTTTCTTTATTTACATCTAAGTTTTTCAGATTTTCAATTACAAATATACATAGATTCATGTGTATTTATCAATTAATTTTCTTGTTTAGATGTTTTATTATTTGTTGAGATATTTGGTTTGCATAAATCATGAAAAAATTATGTTTGTATAATTTTCAAAATTGTATATAGTTACTATGTTTGTATATTTGATTGGTTACTACTTTTTGTATATTATCAGCAAGTATACGTTTCAGCTATTGTTTATATAATTTCAGCATGATTGGTGTATTTGTATAATTTGTTTTGCATATTTTTTGTGATTTGTATTCACATTATGTAGTATACAATTCTATGGATTTAGCCTATCAATATTTATTGCGATTACTGTTGCGTCCAGAAGCACACGCAAGTGCACGTGGTCACTCAAGTAGTACATCGACTCTTTCGAGCCGGATTAATCGAACCCAAAGGACTTCAAATCACCAAACACTAACTTTATTGTAACTAAAATAAATTTACTTGTGCGATAGACAATTTTAGGAATTTTTTTGTATCAACTAAATTAAACAATTTCAAATATTAAATACTACAATTTACAGTTGCAAATCAATGAATTTCACAATTTGGGAAAATATTCCAGGGTTGTAGCTTATATCGATTTCAAACATAATAATAACTTATCCTAGCAATCGATAGGTTAACCTCATTACTGATTCACAAACGATCATGGTTTCTTGACCTCTAATCGCCTACCACCATTGACAACCTAACTACATCGTTGAGCATAGGCATGAACCAATGGCAGAGCATTTAGGTATCATCTTGCACATTAATCAAATGCGGTATATAGGTATAATTCTATCATATATACAAAACACTCTAAGTTTTACCCTAGAATGAACATGCTTCTCACATTCTTTGGTCTATCCCTCTATTCGTCTTCCAAATTCAAGAGTGGACATTGAGTTTATTTTAATATTGATTAGTCATTAAAATAGTTAAACAAGAATGTAAGCATAAATCATAAGAAAACCCATCTCATGCGAGAAATAAATACTATTACACCATTAATCATAGCTACAACCCTAGAATAAGGGAATTTAGCTACTCATAGAATAAAACATCATCAAATAATGTTCAAAAATCATAAAAGTGTTTACCAAAATGAAAGAGTAGAAGAAAAGCCCTAGAAATTGTCAGCAAAATCGCCCAAATCGTGTTTTCCCCTTTTTCAAAAATTAAATAATGATAAAATAATACAACTGGACTATTTATAGTCTTAAATAAAACATGTGACGCAATTCTGGAGTCCTGGTCCGCGTCGTGGACCTGTTCCCTCGCAACAATTTGTACATAAATGGATCCACTCCGCGACGCGCTCACACCGCGCACTCCACTATTAAGCTAAATTATTTTCCACACGCTGGATTCACCTCCGCGATGCGGAGTTGCTCTCTTACATTGTATTTTTCCAGCTTCTTGGCCATTCTCCACTGCAACTTTGGCTTCTATTCTCCGACCTTTTGCATGGTGCCCTCTTTCGCTCCTTTTTCTTTGTTTTTCAGCGTGAAACATCTAATTATTTGCTTAGAAGAAACACGATAATAGGCCTCTAATATTGCACTACCGATTTGGAATTTGCTCTCAAACTTGGCTAGATATATGAGATAAATTGGTTATTAGGTGCATAAATACACCTAAGATAACCACCCCATACACCTAAGATAACCACCCCATACTTAAAGCTTTGTTCGTCCTCGAACACTTCCGCTCTTTTATGCATACGACAACTCTACTACACTTCCAACTAAAGACAATCCAGCTTCGGCCACAACAACCACATGAGTTTCAAAATACGCATGCCAACACTATGCAATCACCAGGACAACTCGAGCAAAACAATCTAGGCTCAAGAATGGACTCTTATAACGCAGCAAACTCCTACATAGTTTTTGGGTATACAATTACCTCAGTTACCAGCTCTTCATTAAACATGTGCCCTCACCACAAGTGAACACCCTGTTTTACACACACATAAAGAAATTCAAACAATAACGGGTGGGAAGCAAAATTCGCTCACACTCTTGAAAGAATTCACATGCCACAATCAACATACCATAGGCTTGTCCTTAGTGTACTGCATCACTACTCTCAAGAATGCGGAAATTCAAGATCAATTAGGTCTTTTAAGGGTTGTAATGTAGGCTAGGGGATGGGTAGGAACTATTTTTGGCTATGAATAGTGACTACATTCCCAAGCGCTTTAATATAAGACAAACTACATTTTTGGACCTTCTTTTAATAATCTTCTTCTTATGCCCCTTTTCTTGAAACCACTCGGCCCTTTGTTGCAAGGCACTCAACATTCATTTCTTCCCACCATTTTTATTCTCAATTCATCACAAATTTATTAAATTTTTTTACGAGCCAGACTTGTGTTGGGGTTTGCCACTCATTCTTTCATTTCCTTCACTATAGTTCACACAAAGCTCTTAGGAGATTTTGGATTAAATTTATATACCATAGAAGGAACGGGAATTTTCTTCATGATTGGCTACCAAAGAATAAGTTAAAGGGTCGAAGGGGTTAACTAAGGATATACATCAAGGTGGGTATAGGATGAAAACAAACAAGGCTATCAAAGAAATGCCTATATCACTTTCTCAACTCCTTATCCTCTTTTTCGCTCTGCAGACACACCATGCAAGTTCTGGACCTCAATTAGTAGCAAGGAATACACAAATGTTACACACATGACACACATGACACACATTCAAATCAGAACTGATCACTACATATTACTTCCCAATCACTGACACGAATTCATTTTAAGCACACGCCATTTAGAGTCACACGCAAGATCCTAAATGTCTCAACACAGAGTTATCCATTATTTTCAACCTTCAGCCTACTCAATGCAGCTGTGCAGCCTTAGCAAGATGCCAACCCTACAGACCCAAAGACGAAAACTGCCCTTAAGACGGTCGTCATCCATCTATCATAGGGCAGCTTGGCTCAACTATGACACTGACTCAATCCTAAGAACAAAATCTTTTTTTATATACGGTTCAACGGGATTGTCCTTCATCAAAGAACCAAAAACAACTTCCAAGGAACCCAAAAACAAATAGAAAAAACAAAACTATTTACACAAATATAATACTCCCACTCTATACTTAAAAATGTAGCACTGTCCCTAGTGTGACATATATGAAAATGAAAGCAAAGTAGGGAGGGTGTACTTCCCTGATCATTCATCCATGTCAGCATCACCATTGGTGCCCTCAAGAGCCAATATGTCACCCTCCTCTGCATCAGAATCAGATTCACTATCCGACATGGTTCGTCTTTTGTCTTCATCGGTTTGAACATCATCCCATACGGGGACAAAAAATGTAGGCCCGAGTCCCAGGAATGCATCAACATGTTCATTCAGTGGGTACCTTGTTGCAATTTTATCCAGCTGCTTCTGAGTTGAAGCTAGATACCCATTTCTATGGCGCAACATTTCCAGTTCGAACATGTGCATTGTGATCATATCATCCCTTTTGTTGCGCTCAGTGGTAGTGAGGGTAGGTCCATGCATATTTTTTTATCCCTTTGTCTTTGTGACATCTAGGGGTGTGGTGAACAAAGGTTCCATGTAGTCCACACTTTCCTCTAGGACTCCAGCTCGCCTGGACAAATTATTGATTAGTCCCCCAAAAGCATACCTTCGACCTCGATACACTCTAGCCTTTCGCATGGCTGATTTCAACACCGCACCTACATTTATGGGCACATCCTTCATCAGAGCATAGACTAAGCACACACGGTCCCTCGTCACTTCAGTGAAATGTAACCATGGTAGCAAGTAATTCATTACAATTTTTAGCCACACTCGGGCTTCATATTCATATGAGCATAAGGATATGATTGATGATAGCCACAATGCCCATTCCTAATCCACTTTATAGTGGATTGTGCTCCACACAGTGTGTCAGATCTGCTGATAATGAGGGTTGATATTTAACCCCGTTAGGACATCAGAAGGGGCATTTGCAGTACCCAATATTTGATTTATAGGTAAGGGTGTCAGAGGAACCTCCACGCCATGCACTGTTACAAAATGAGAACGCGCATCGGGTTTCTAATTTTCATAGAATTCCCGCATCATACTAACATTGCACTCTGTTGGATCCTGAAAGATGAATCCCATGCGCAACTCTTGTAGGCGGTGCATAATGCGAGGGAACTCCCTCTCTAATTGGACGTCATCAAGCATCACATCCAAAAAGTACTTGGCTTCGGTGTGTGATTTATACCACTTTTTGCCCTCATATGTGACTGCCTTAGCCCCATAGCGTTGAGTCTGTCCTCTTAGGACTGCGGATGCTGGGGGAATGGTTGTGCCCATCCTCACTCTCTTATGGCTGCTAGATGCAACAGTTTTGCCAGACGTTTGTGTGCTAGACATATTATCCTATAATTAGACAATTATCATTTCAGTTAATGAGACCCAATCATGAAACTATCCGGCAGAGCTTGATTTAACGTCGTGACACGACTCAACTCCCCATAATTCATTGATTAAATCTAAACTCTCTTCTTCTCATTCCACCTCTTGTCCGAAGTAATGCTTCACCCTTTGACCATTAACTATGAATGTGGATTGCTTACCTTCATTCCATAACTCTACAGCTCGGTAGTCGGTCATGCACACCACCTCAAATGGTCTGCTTCATTTTGATTTCAACTTACCTGGAAACAATCGCAATCTAGAGTTAAAAAATAATACCTTTTGACCAGACTCAAAGTGTCGGGGCATAATATGCTTATCATGACATCACTTAGTCTTTTCCTTATAGAGCTTAGCATTTTCATAGGCATGAAGTCTGAATTCTTCCAATTCATGTAGCTGACCCATCATTTTTCTCCCGCCTAATTCCAGATCAAGATTCAATTTCTTCACTGCCCAGTAAGCCTGATGTTCTAATTCAACTGGAAGGTGACACACTTTACCAAACATCAAGTCATAGGGAGAAGTCCCTATTGGTGTCTTATAAGCGGTTTTGTACGCCCATAATGCATCATCAAGTTTTATTGCCCAATATTTCCTTTGGGCATTCACTGTTTTCTGCAGAATCTGCTTCACCTCCTAGTTTGACACTTCTACTTGGCCACTAGTTTGAGGGTGATACGATGTAGCTACCTTGTGCCTGACTCTATATTTAGCTAAGATATTCTTCACCAATTAATTTATGAAGTTCGTCCCTCCATCACTGATTATTGCTCTAGGGGTTCCAAATCGAGTGAAAATATGCTTATTCAAAAACTTCAGCACCACTTTAGCATCATTAGTAGGCAGATCTACTGCCTCAACCCACTTTGACACATAGTACACATCCACAAGTATATATTGATTTCCATTGGATGGAGGGAATGGTCCCATGAAGTCGATCCCCAGACATCAAATATTTTGACCTCTAAGATGTTATGCAATGGCATCTCATGTTGTCTGGAAATAGTCCCCATCATTTGGCATTGATCACAACTTTTCACATACCCTGCAACATCTTTAAACAAAGTAGGCCAGAAAAAACCAGATTAGAGCACCTTATGTGCGGTGCGCTCACCTCCATGATGACTCCCATATGTAGATGAGTGGCAACTATCCATTACTTTTCTCATCTCATATTCATGCACATACCTCATCATCATTTTGTCAGGACCTTGCTAGAAGAGATAAGGCTCATCCCATATGTAGAACCGAGCATCATAAATCAGACTCTTCTTTTGATGTGGGGTTGCACCCGGTGGGAACAATCTGCTCACCAAATAATTTACATTATCTGCATACCGTGGTAGTTCTGTCACCTCTAGTGCCAATAGTTGTTCATCAGAAATTCTTCTCGAATCTGACTTTGCTCCCCCAGATGTGATGAGCTCTCCTTTTTGGACAAGAGATCTGCAATCTGATTTTCAAAACCTCTTCGGTCCTTGATCTCTATGTCAAACTCTTGCAACAACAGAATCCACCTAATTGATGCTTGCATAATCAAGACAAAACAATGTCTACGATCGTACAATAGTAATATAACCCAACTAAATGAGTTGGGGTCAAGTCCCAAGGGAGTGGTTGCAAGAATTAATAGAAAAGTAAAATCAAGTTCTAATCAATCATAGTTATAAACATTAACGAATAAAAACATTCTAAATCTAAAGGGTTGACACGGATGTCAATTATCAATGGGGGGTTTGTATTCAACTAATGACAAAAATAGCAAAAAATATAAAGATGCGAGATATGTAGACGGGATTCTTGGGATGTGATAGGAATATAGGATAAAATATATTATTGGGTAAATGCTATTGACAATAAATCACTGAATATTTGTAACTAGGCTAGACTTTAGTGGGGTAAATTATCTCTTGAGCAACTTACCCTGAATCAACTCGGTTTCTCTCGAACACCCAGTTGCAGCCTTTAAGCGCAAACTCTGCCTTAGACCATTCACTCTCTCAAGCTGAATGTGTGGGAAAAGGCCTAGGATTCACTCTCTCGAGCTGAACCCACGACGACCCAATAACCACCGGCTATCGATTTAGTAGTCTTAGTTTTAAAACCTCTCTCTCGAGCAAGCCAAAAACACTAAGATGCAATTGTATTTGCAACTACAATCCCATTAAGTTCAAACACAACTACTAAATGAAATCACATTTAAACAACAAATAGACTAACAATAAGCAATACCCAACAAGAAATTTAACCCATATTCACAAAAAATCACATCCCAAGAATTGGAGTTTTAGCTAGACAGGAAAAAGAGATAGAAATCACTACCAACAAGTGTTTCCATCAAGTGGGTATGATAGAAAATGTCTTTAAACACATCTAGGATAAAGATTCTTGGATACCCACTTCCAATTTCTTGGAGTTGAAAACCTTCAAAACCTTCAAGCTCAAGAACAATGTCTCCCAAAAACTCTAAGAACTAAAAACTGAAAATATTCTAAGTCTCAGTAATAATTCTTTACAACTTGATACTAAGCTATAAAATTAAATGAGTATTTATAGTTTTCAAAAATTTGTGCTGCGAAGGATCACTCGACACAGTTAGTCGGGATCGCCGATGCACTGTCCGATCCGCCGTTTGGTCTGGTTCATCGCCTTTCAGCTTTTGCCTTCAGCATCTTCACATTTTAATTCATTGGGCGACAGGGAACTACTTCGCGAAACTGCTTGATGATGTTCCGACTGCTCCCTTTCATCGCCAACTTGATATTTTCCTTCAGGGCTAAGCACACTGGAACTTTGGGCGAGGTTAAGGCCATTCGGCGACTCGCCTAATGCATTAGGCGATCCTCAGGCCTTCTTTTCTTCATTTTTTTCAGCTTCCTTGTTCCTTTTTGCCAAGTAGTGCCCATGCTTTGCCTCAAACTCATAATACCTGAAACTTAAGGGTTTACATCAGTTATTGAGACAAATATGCATTTGAGGACACTAAATCTATCAAAATAAACTCCTAAATGAGTCCAAATTGTGGACTCATCAACACCCCTAACTTAAACTTCTGCTTGTCCTAAAGTAAAACTCAAGTTCAACAGTTCAAAAATGATGTCTCAAACAGTGCTACGCAAGACTCAATCATGAATGTACACAACAAGACTCAACTTACTCATGCAAAGATCAATTGTATACTCAAAGACTCAAGTTGTGACACACCATTATCAAAGATTCTCAAGCTCACAGTACTTGCTTCAAATGCAAGTTCAAGCTCAACTAAGGTATTCAAATGCCCTCACACAAAGAATGATTCCATATTCACACACAACAGTTCAATCATTTAAAGCTCTGGAATCAAATGTAACGCTCACACTCACAAAGAAGAACACAATGCATGCTTTCACCCATATGTATGCCCGTATTTTCCAATCAACAATTTCTTCAGCTTACTCAAGATCAAAAAGGTCTTTTCAAGGCATGTAATGGGGCTGAGTGCAAAGGTATGGTCATTTAGGCTCAGTGACTTTTATTTTTCATGAAATATGGTGTTCTGATGCTTATCATCACCAACGACACTGACTACGGTTCGAGTGTCTACGATCGTCGATAATATAGTAACCCAATCGAGGGTTGGGGTCGCGTCCCAAGGGAGCGGTTTTGAGATTTAATAGAAAAATAAAATCTAGTTCTAACTAGTCGTAGCTAAAGACATTAACGAATAAAAACATTTTAAATTAATAGGGGGGACACAAAAGTGTCAAATATCAAATTGGGGTTTTGTCACAAGTATAGCTAAAGCAACATAAATAACAAGAAAATCAAGTTTGGGGACGAGTTCTTGGGGTATGACCGCAATACAAGTTGAGATAAACAGTTGGGTACATGCCTGCTATAGAAAATTTACAAGATAATAGTGACTAGGCTAAGCTTTAGAGAAATAAGTTCCCTCTTGGGCAACTTACCCCGTTTCAAATGCGTTCCTCTCGGACACCCATTTGCCGCATGAAGAATAGCCTACGCCTTACCCCACTCACTCTCTCGAGCTGAGTGTTAGGATATGAGACTAGGGATCACCCCTCGGGCTGAACCTCATGTCGACCCACTCCTTAGGCAATCAGTCTAGTGGTCTTGGTTTCGCAACCTCCCTCTCGGGGAAGCCGAAAAGACATGGGTGGCTTTGTATTTGCAACTACAAACCCATTAGCTTAAACCACAACCACTAGGTGAAATCACCATTAGAATACATCTAACCTACCAGCAAGCAAGACCCAACAATAATATCAACACATATATGCTAAATCACACCCCAAGAATGGGGTTTTTAGTCACACATCAAGAAATAACAAAATATACCTAAAATGTTAGTGAAATCAAATGGGTATAAGAAATTAAACCTTGATTTAAGCAAAGGAAGATGAATAGAGAAGACCCACTTCCAACTTGGGGAAGATGAACTTCTTTCTTCAAGTTTTCCAAAACCCTCTCCAAACCTGAGAGTAAAAAGTATCAAAAATTATTTTGTCTAAAATTTACACTAAAATTTGTTTCTAAAATCTCATACTAAGATATAACTCTCAACGAGTATTTATAGTTTTCAAAAATATGTGTTGTGGCAGATCATCGGTGACATTAGTCAGAATCGCCGATCAACTCGGCGATTCACCCTTTGGTGTATTTCATCACCGTCTTGCATCATCCTTCGGCACCATCGTGCTCTGGGTCATTGTGCGATATAGTACTGCTTCACGGACCTTCTCGACGATGCGCCGACTGTTTTTTTTTTCCGCCGACTTGATCCTTTCCTTTAGGGCTCAACATACTGGAATAAAAGGCGAAGTGAGACCCTTCGGCGATTCGCCAAGTGAACTCGGCGATCCTCAGGCTTTCATTTTCTTGTTCTTTTCAGCCTTTTCGTTCCTTTTTGCGCCTAAGTATCCATGTTTCCACTAAAACTTTGAATACATGATACTGAAGCATTTTCAACAGATATTGAGATAAAATAAGCATTTGAGGACACTATTTCTATTAAAATAAAGCCCTAAATGAGTCCAATATGTGGACTCATCATGTTCACAACATTCCCTTTCCTCTTCTTTCATCATTTTCTTTAGTGCGCATAAGTCATCCCATTATTCACTTTCCATGAATTATTCAGAAACCCCCTTTCTTTTGTACTTTTTTCCTCGACTTATTCTTTTTCATTCTTTTCTTCTCTTTTTCTCTCTTTTTTTTGTATGGAGGGGTTCCATTTTTCTCAATACCACGGGTTAAAGGAAACTTTCCTTGCACTTCTTGACTTGCTTTCTCTTTTCACCACACCCCCAACTTAGGTTTTTGGCCTAAGTTGGCTATTCAATCAACCATAAATCAAGAGGATTATATGTAGTGGATTTAAGAAATGTCATGTTTTCATCAAGTTTCTTCTAAATAAAGGTAAGGATCAATGGGTGTTTAAAAGAGGTTCACACACTCACAAGGTAGGACATAAAAGAAGTATATGTCAAATTGGCTCACACTCTTCAAAGTTTCCTTAGATCATATCAAGAGATAGCATCACTTAGTTGACCGGACCAACGGTGCAAATTCTAGGTGTTATCATGCATGGTTCACAGTAATCTCATCACACAAGGCATTGACACCAAAGTCAAACAAGACTCCACACTTTCGCTAGTGTGCAACGTTCATCACAAGAGACTCAATTTGATATTTAGCTAGTCACAACGAGATGTAAAGAGTTCACATATTGTCTATGTAAATTCACTTGGTCTCATCGTAGCCGCATATTCATGTTCGTTCGATTATGATCACTATTTGAGTCATCGATATTGATCAAAACCGAGACTCAAATTTGCTAAAAAATAGCCACATTTAAGTGCATACAAGAGTTGGGCAAATTTTTTTGGAAGGGTAAAAAATCATTTATAATTAAGGCAAGGATCCACAAGCTCAAACAATCGCTAAAAGCAGTGCAAAACATAATTGTAAGCATAATGACCCAAATATATAAACAAAACATCGAACATCAATATTCACACAAAAGGTGGGCCTCACCCAACCACAAATAAAAAATCATTTTTCCTCAAATGCAAATGAAGTGAAGTATAAAAAAAGTGAAAGAAAGTAAGACAGAGAGGGAGGTAAAGAGGGGATCCTGTCTACGCAGTCTGTCCATCTGTCCGGGCCTCAGTGCCCGGTGCAGCAGTCTGGACTTGGGCATTAGTGCCAGAGTAGTGTTCGAGATCTGTGCATCAGTATCCAGAACTATCTCAAAAGCATCAATAGTGTCAGGCCCACTAGGAGTGGCCACCTGCGAATCCACCCAAAAGGCTTGCACAGCTGCATAGAACCCCCGGGCCTATGAACATTAGGGTTACGTGGGATAGTTGAAATGGGCTTCCGACAAGAAGATGCATAGACTCCCCGGGCTTCCTTGGCCTTTCCTTTATCCTCTTTCCCACCATATGTGGGAGGTTTTGAAGCTTTGCCTTTGGATGCAACTGCCTCTACATTGGTGACAATTCTCTTTCCTTTTGTTCGGGGCGACCTGTTTCCACCTGCAACCTTAGGTTTGGCCATGTCTGCAACTTCGAGACAAGGTCAGAAAAATATTCTATAGATGCATAGAAAATTAGTTGCAGGCAAACTTGCCAACTCAGTCGGCGAATCGCCGACTTTATTTGGCGATCAAGGGTTAGTTCGCTGAAAGCTATAGTGCAAAGGGATACAGGGGAGCAGACAAGGGCGAGAACAAATACTTTCGGCGAGTCGCGGAGTTCCTTCGATGACCTCATGCTTCTCACCGAAATTTACAGGCTCTAACAATACATTTAGCATGAAATTAAAGGCGAGATGGGGACATTAGGCAAACCGTCGAGTGGTTCGGCGAGCTTGACCCAGCTTGCTAAATGGCCTAACGTGCCTATTTTCCATCCAACTTCTAAAATTCAACCCCGCAATCCTTGAAAACAACATCAAAGCATGCACTAGCTAAATTAAGCTCAGACCCATAACACTTAAGCATGATATCCACAAAATTTACTTCATTTTAAGCACACATTTACGGGATTTCGACAACCAAAACATTATGGGCAAGAATATCAAATTAAATCATGCATTCAAACCTACTGATTCTGTCAGAGAGGTCCAACACACACCAACATGATACGATTATTGCACTTGAGTTTGAAATTGATAAAAATAGTTCAGAGTTCAGAAACCAACCTTTAATGCTGACTAAATTGGGATTGAATTGCTAGGCAGCAATGTAATCCAAATTTCGAGCACAAATCGAGAACTAACACACTCAGAGAATGCCAAAAATATAGGGAATAATGTGCATGTGTGAGGTTGGAAGAATGAAAATGCATAAGAGTGAAAGAGTTTGAGAATTTAAACCTTTAGCTTCAAAAACTGTCCAGTTCTTGCCCATTCGACGATATTTGTCGTGATCGCCAATCCTTTCAGCGTCACGCCGAACAATCGCTTACTTTGCCGAGTTTTACAGAACCCCCAGTAAATTTGGGAGTCCAAACAACGATAAGAATCGGAATCGCCGACCAGGTCGGCGACTTGCAAATAATTTTATGGGCCCGCAAGTTTTACAGACTCTCCCTCAAAGTTGCCTTTAGTCCAACGGCGGTCTGAGTCGGGGTCGCTGACCTCTTCGGCAATGCACCGAATTGGACCATTTTGATCGCCAATCTCCTTTTTTCCTAACACTTCCCAAACTTCATTCTGCACAACCAACACACCATTATTTTTCAAACAAACAAAAAGCAATAAAAGGGTTTTGGGTTGACTCCCAAACAACACCTTAGTTAACGTCGTGGCATGACGTAAGTCCACCTTCAAACCTCATTCTTGGAGTTAGCCATAGTATCACTAGGCAAACCCCTCTGCTGTCTCGGATTGAGATGAGACGATATTTGACTCATTTGGGTCTCTAACTGCTTGATCGACACTGAATGAGAGGTGACAGTCTGGATAAGGGTAGACACATCTTCTTTTATTTTCTTTAAAATCTTGTCTACCCTTCAACTTTGTTGAGTATACAAGAGAGCATATCCTCAGACATACCATCTTCTGAATTCTTCGGCTTTTGGCGCTCATGGGGAGGCACATACCTGTCATTCTCCCCATCATTCCAGTTAGGATTTTGGTCCCTCCATTCTTTGTCGCGATCCTTCCAACCATCCTCTCTTGCCCAACCTTGGTTACCACCCTGCCTAGGGTATTTTGAGCGATAACCACAGCCTTGGTTGGCTATAAAATTTACCTCCTCATTATACAAGGCTTCAAACTTTGTCTCCTTAAGATTCGCACACCTGACCCCCATAGCATTGACACCACGAGCACCAACCCCCATGACATTTTTAGATAAAATGTCAAGTTGCGTCATGATCTTGGCCATGTTTTGGTCTCTCTCATGGTCTTTCTCCATCTGCTCCTTAGTTAGCTTGAATGTGAGAGGGGAGACCTGGTCTTCACGGGTGTACCACGCCCTGTTTATGGTAGTCATGCCATCTAAAAGTTGAACAGTTATCACGTAAGGTTGCTGCATCAAACCTCCCCGAAAGAGTTGGTCTGCAACACCCTTATTTACTGAATCCAAACTCTGATAAAAATACTGCAGCAACACATTATCAGGCAAGCCATGGGTTGGGCATTGAAACACCAACTTTTTGAACCGCAACCAAGTTTTGTGTATAGGCTCCCCTTCTAGACGCTTAAAACTTTGGTTGCTATCCCGAATAGTCATCATCTTCAAAGGAGGGAAAAATCACACTTAAAATGCGGTTACCAATTCCTCCCATGAAGTGATGGATTCGTATGGCAACTCAGCCAGTGACTTTCACGCCTCTCCCATCAATAAGAACGGGAATAACCTCAACTGAACCGACTCTTGGGAGATGTCCTTAAAAGAGAATGGTTCGCACACATCTACAAAGTTTCTAAGATGCTCATGAGGGTCCTCATGAGCCAACCCACTGAAAAGCCCTTTTAGTTGCAAGAGTTGCAACATGGTACTCGTGATATGAAATACGGCATTCCTTTCGTCCGGAGGCAAGCGAATGGCGCCAATACCGCCCATGAGATGGGGGTCGTTAACATGAGGCTCATGGACATCGTTGAAGTTTCTGATGTCGTCTTGGTGGCTACTTGGTTGCCATTGCTGCCGTTTACGCTCATACGTCCTGTTTCCAACACAATCAAGCAAAGAAAAACTAAAAATTAAATAACTAGAACTATAACTAAGAAGAACAAAAATTCTACTAAACTAAAAATTCTCAACTAACACCACTCCCCGGCAGCGACGCCCTTTTTATGTTTGCGTAATCAAGACACAACTTCCAATTCAAGTGTTTACGATCGTACAATAGTAATTAACACAACCGAATGGGTTGGGGTCGAGTCCCAATGGAGTGGTTGCAAGAATAAATAGAAAAGTAAAATCAAGTTCTAATCAATCATAGTTATAAACATTAACGAATAAAAACATACTAAATCTAAAGGGTTGACATGAATGTCAATTATCAATGGGGGGTTTGTATTCAACTAATGACAGAAACAACAAAAAATATAAAGATGCGAGATAGGGAGATGGAATTCTTGGGATGTGATAGGAATATGAGATAAAATATATTATTGGGTAAATTCTATTGATAGTAAATCGCTGAATATTTGTAACTAGGCTAGACTTTAGTGAGCGTAAATTATATCTCGAGCAACTTACCCCGAATCAACTCGATTTCTCTCAAACACCGAGTTACAACCTTTAAGCGCAGCCTCCGCCTTAGCCCATTCACTCTCTCGAGCTGAATGTGTGGGAAAAGGCCTAGTATTCACTCTCTCGAGCTGAACTCACGACGACCTAATAACCACCAGCTATCGATTTAGTAGTCTTAGTTTTAAAACCTCTCTCTCGAGCAAGCCAAAAACACTAAGATGAAATCGTATTTGCAACTACAATCCCATTAAGTTCAAACACAACTACTAAATGAAATCACATTTAAACAGCCAATAGACTAACAATAAGCAATACCCAACAGGAAAAATTTAAACCATATTCACAAAATCACACCCAAGAATTGGGGTTTTAGCTAGACATGAAAAAGAGATAGAAATCAATACCAACAAGTGTTTCCATCAAGTGGGTATGATAGAAAATGTCTTTAAACATGTTTAGGATGAAGATTCTTGGATGCCCACTTTCAGTTTCTTGGAGTTGAAAACCTTCAAACCTTTCAAGCTCAAGAACAATGTCTCCCAAAAACTCTAAGAACTAAAAACTGAAAAATGTTCTAAGTTTCAGTAATAATTCTTTACAACTTGATACTAAGCTACATAATTAAATGAGTATTTATAGGTTTTGAAAATTTGTGCTGCGAAGGATCACTCGACGCAGTTATTCGGGATCGTCGATGCACTCGGTGATCCGCCCTTTGGTCTAGTTCACTGCCTTTCAGCTTTTGCCTTCAGCATCTTCGCGTTTTGATTCATTGGGCAACCGGGAACTGTATCGCTGAACTGCTCGGTGATGCGCCGACTGCTTCTTTTCATCGCCAACTTGATCGTTTCCTTCAGGACTAAGAACAATGGAACTTTGGGCGAGGTTAAGGCCATTCGATGACTCGCCTAACGCATTCGACGATCCTCAAGCCTTATTTTCTTTGTTCTTTTCAGGCTCCTTTTTCCTTCTTGCCAAGTAGTGTCTATGCTTGGCCTCAAACTTCAAATACCTGAAACTTAAGGGTTTACATCAGTTATTGAGACAAAATATGCATTTGAGGACACTAAATCTATCAAAATAAACCCCTAAATGAGTCCAAATTGTGGACTCATCACTAATCAACCGCGACTTTGCATCCTTCTTATTGAATATGTACCTGATAACTGCATGGTCAGTATAAGCAACAACTTTAGTCCCTACCAGGTAAGATCTAAATTTGTCAAAAGCATAGACCAAGGCTAGCATTTCTTTTTCGGTCACTGTGTAGTTGGATTGATCTGCATCCAGTGTCTTGCTTGCATAATAGATTGAGTGAAACACCTTCTCTTTCCTTTGCCCTAAAACTGCTACTACAACAACATCACTTGCGTCACACATCAACTCAAAAGGAAGCTCCCAATTTGGGGAAGTCAGGATTGGAGCTTCTGTCAACTTCTTCTTCAAGGCTTTAAAAGCTTGAAGGCACTGCTCATCGAATACGAATTTCATCTCCTTTTCTAGGAGACTGCACATGGGTCTCACAGTCTTAGAGAAATCCTTGATCAATCTTCTGTAGAAACCAACATGACCCAAAAAAGTTCTCACCCCTTTAATAGAGACTGGGGGAGGTAGCTTTTCAATGACTTCCACTTTGGCATGATCAACTTCCAGCCCTCTCTTTGACACCTTATGGCCCAATACAATCCCTTTATTCACTAGAAAATGACATTTTTCCCAGTTTAGGATGAGATTAGTTTCCTCGCATCTAACCAGCACCCTGTCCAAATTCTCCACACATATGTCAAAAGACTCCCCAAAGACTGAGAAGTCATCCATGAATATCTCCACAAAATCTTCAACCATGTCATGAAAGATGGCCATCATGTATCTTTGGAAGGTGGCTGGGGCATTGCATAGCCCAAACGAAATTCACTTGAAAGCATATGTCCCATACGGACAAGTGAATGTAGTTTTCTCTTGGTCCTCTGGTGCAATCACAATTTGGTTGTATCCTGAATAGCCATCCAGGAAACAATAATATTCTTGCACAACTAATCTGTCCAGCATATGATCAATAAAAGGAATAGGGTAGTGATCCTTTCTGGTGGCCTCATTCAGTTTCTTGTAATACATGCATATTCACCACCATGTCATTGTCCTGGTTGGAATCAACTCATTCTTTTCATTGGTGATCACTGTCATGCCTCTTTTTTTAGGCATACACTAAACTGGGCTGATCACTTGCTATTTGAAATCAAATATACAATACATGCATCCAGCCATTTAATCACCTCCTTGCGCACACACATCTTTCATCACTGTGTTTAATCTGTGCTGAGGTTGTACACTTGACTTGTGGCCCTCCTTCGTAAATATCATGTGCATGCATAAAGCTGGGCTGATGCCATGTATGTCAGCCATATGCCAGCCTATCACCTTTTTCCTCTTCCTCAATATTTTCAGATATGCCTCTACTACATTTCAGACAAAGCAGAAGATAGGATTACATGTAACGATTCATTAGCACCTAAAAATGCATACTTGAGATGAGAGGGGAGAGCTTTTAACTCCAACTTCGATGCTTCCTCTATTGATGGCTTAGGGGATGGTCCCAAGACTCTGTTTAATGGCTCTACAAATTTGCGAAGCATACTCACATTTGATACATCTAGAACGACAGCCAACTCTTAGGCTTCAGCGCTCCCTTCAATGTCTTGCCCAATTAACACTTTCTCTAAAGGGTCTCGGGCTTCAACATATTTAGATGTTGTTTCCTCATCGATGACTGTAATTGCTGACAAATCCTCATATATTGCAGACATCTTCATTGCCTTGTACACATCAAATACCTCTACCTTGTCATGAGCCCTCATTGTCAGTCTACTAGCCGCCACATCAATTAACGCACCATCGATTGCTAGGAATGGGTGTCCCAAAATAAATAGGACCTCTGGGTCAAACTCAAAATCCAAGATGACAAAGTCTACAGGGAAGATCGAAGTTCCCACTTGGACTAAGACATCCTCAATAACGCCATCTGGCTTTGCTATCGAGCGGTCAGCTAATTGCAATATTATGGTTGTGGACTTGGGTCTTCCTAGTCCCAACTTAAGAAACATGGACGTAGACATCAAGTTGATACGTGCACCCAAATTGCACAACCTTCTTGTCTCAATGCACTTAACAATTTTTATTTGCACCATAAAACTCCCTGGATCTTTCAACTTAGTTGGGAGCCTATTTTGGATCCTAGAATTACACTCCTCAGTGAGTGCCACTATTGCATATTCTGCCAATCTACTCTTGTTGGCCACCAAATCTTTTACATATTTGACATACTTAGGATGCGCCGCAACACATCAATCAAAGGCAAGTTAACATGTACTTGTTTAAGTAGTTTAATAAACTTTCCAAAGCATTCCTCCTCCTTCTACTTTTTGAATTTTTGTGGGAATAGATGAGGTGGTTTTTCTCTTGGTTCTTCATCCACCCTTGGCTCACTTGGTCCAACTTCATCTACTTGCTTTTGTTTTTCTTCATCAGATTTGATCTTTGGCGCTAGCTCCTCCAATGGAAGACCACTACGGGTACTCACAACATTTACCTATTTTGGGTTTGGATCAGTATTTCTAGTCAAACCCCCTTGTGGTCGGGAATTTTGGGCACTAGCAAACTGCCTAAACTACTTCTCAAAATTCTGAGTCGCTAGTTGATTATTTCGGACATCTGCTGCCAACTTAGCTTGGTCAGCCATGATTTGTTTTAGCATGTCCTCTACACTCATATCACCTTGCTTAGCAGCCTGCTGATTACCATAACCTTGCTGATTTCCATGGCTTTGCTGATTGTAGTGCTATCCACCACCTTGCTGCATGTACTGGTTTTGTCCTTGGTGTTAGTTTTGATTAGCACCCCATGAAAAGTTTGGGTGGTTCCGCCAGCTTGGATTGTAGGTGTTGCCATAATTTTTTTGATTTCCTCCTCGTTGGGCATTACCTACAAAATGAACAGATTCTCGGTTTGCTCTACATACCTCAACATTGTGATCTCCACCTCCATATACTTCACACCATGTTGGTGGTTGTTGCACCATATTAACTTAAGCTTGCTGCTGTCCTAGTGACATGTTGTTGAAGTGTGTAGTCATCATATTCTGCATTGCTGAAATTTATGCAGTTAACGTTGTCACTGTATCCATTTCTAAAACTCCAGCAGTCTTTTGTATGACTGGTTTATCTCCTTCTCCATTCCACTCGGGATTACCTTGTGAAATTCTTCTAAGTAATGTGAACAACTCATCATATGTCTTCTCCAAAGCTTGTCCACCTGCAGCAAAATCAAGTAAATTTTTCGTGTTTGGTTCCAATGCTTCAATAAAGGTATGGACCAACACTTCGTTAGCTTGATGATGATGTGGACAACTTAGCAACAGGGGCTTAAACCTGTCCCAAGCTTGGTACAATTTTTCTCCTCCTTTCTGTCAGAAGCTTAATATGTTACTTCTCAGCTTGGCTATTTTCTCGGATGGAAAAAACCTTATCAAGAACTTTTGGGCAAGATCATCCCAAAATGTTATGAAATTTTCGGGCTCAGAGTTCAACCATTGTTTTTGCTTCCCCTAGCAAAGAAAAGGGGAATAAGGTGAGCCTCACATAATCAGAGTTCACTCCAGTTGGGGTGTACATTTCACTGATCTTGAGGAAATTCTGAATATGCACTCGTGGGTCCTCATGAGATAGACCAGTGAACTGTCCGTTTGTGTGCAATAGTTGCACCATGTTCTGCTTCAATTTAAACCTCCCACCAGCTGCAGGTTTCTGAATACTTGAAGTAACATTAGTGGTCGGTGGGATTGCCTTGTCTCTCACTTTCATTTCCGCCATCACTACAGGTGTGTCTTGATCCTCCCTTTCTTTTGGAGTTTCTAGTTCACTAGTGACAAGAGGAACAATATATGTGAGTCTTTTTTGCCTTCTCCAGTAACGAACAAATCTATCTGGTTCAGCTAGAGGCTCTACCAAGTCCTAGTTATCTTCTAGTGTAAAAACTTGACATAACCTGTAAAATGAATAGCCAAGATCAAGTTGTCAATACTTGTACAAATAATTCAGAAACTCAAAAATTAAATATCTGCCGATTTTAATATCCCCGGCAGCAGCGCCAAAAACTTATTGCGTCCAGAAGCACACGCAAGTAGTACAACGACTCTTTCGAGCCGGATTAATCGAACCCAAATGACTTCAAATCACCAAACACTAACTTTATTGTAACTAAAATAAATTTACTTGTGCGACAGACAATTTTAGGAATTTGTTTGTATCAACTAAATTGAACAATTTCAAATATTAAATACTACAATTAAACAGTTACAAATAAATGAATTTCATAATTTGGGAAAATATTCCAGGGTTGTAGCTTATACCGATTTCAAAAATAATAATAACTTATCTTAACAATCTATAGGTTAACCTCATTACTGATTCACAAGGTTCATTTTACGATCATGGTCTCCCGACCTCTAATTGCCTACCACCATTGACAGCCTAACTACATCGTTGAGCTGGGATAGGCATGAACCAATGGCAGATCATTAAGCTATCATCTTGAACATTAATCAAACACGGTATATAGGTATAATTCTATCCTATATACAAAACACTCTAAGTTTTACCCTAGAATGAACACGCTTCTCACATTCTTTGGTCTATCCTTCTATTCGTCTTCCGAGTTCAAGAGTGGACATTGATTTTATTTTAATGTTGATAAGTCATTAAAATAGTTAAACAAAAATGTAAGCATAAATCATAAGAAAACCCATCCCATGCGAGAAATAAATACTATTACACCATTAATCGTAGCTACAACCCTAGAATAAGAAAATTTAGCTACTCATAGAATAAAACATCATCAAATAATGTTCAAAGATCATAGAAGTGTTTACCAAAATGAAAGAGTAGAAGAAAAGCCCTAGAAATTGTAAACAAAATCGCCCAAATCGTGTTTTCCCATTTTTCAAAAACTGGATAATGATAAAATAATATAACTGGACTATTTATAGTCTTAAATAAAACATGTGACGCAATTCTGGAGTCCAGGTCCGCGTCACAGACCTGTTCCCTCGCAACAATTTGTGCATAAATGGATCCACTCCGCGACGCGCGCTCCACTGTTAAGATAAATTGTTTTCCACATGCTGGATTCAGCTCCACGACGCGGAGTTTCTCCCTTAAAGTGTATTTTTCCAGCTTCTTGGCCATTCTCCTCAGCAACTTCGACTTCTATTCTCCGACCTTTTGCATGTTGCCCTTTTTCGCTCCTTTTTCTTTGTTTTTCAACCTGAAACATCTAATCATATTGGTTAGAAGAAACACGATAATAGGCCTCTAAAATTGCACTACCAATTAGGAATTTGCTCTCAAACTTGGCTAGATATATGGGATAAATTGGTTATTAGGCGCATAAATACACATAAGATCAATTACTTATATTTTTAGACCTTATTTGTATGTTTTCAGAAATTATATATACTCATTTTTTTTATTTGATATATATGTATATATAGTCATTTTTTGACATGTTTATTTAGGAAGTTAGTTTTATCTTTCTTAGTTTGGAAAAAGTCATATTTGTTGAGAAATTCTAATTAGATACAATAAATATGGTTTGTGGGATTGTTTTTCCTTTTTAATAACCTAAATTACCACTTTATTAATTAAGATAAGAGTCCAATTTGTATAAAAAATAAATTTTCTTGCGAGATATACAATAGTTACTGAAACTATAGTTATGCTACGTAATTAGGCAAACTATAGCTAAGAATCCTCATTATATTTCAACTCTTAGCAATTTATAAATCTTTCCCCAAAAAACAATTAAAAAGATATCTCATTCATTTATATTAATTAATGTATAAAATAAAATATATGTGACTATGAGAATGATAAAAAAACTTAACGCTTGTCAATTTTATTACCTTTTTAATATGAAAACAAAACAAAAAAATGATTAATCAAAAGATCGTTTTATTCTAGGTCCAAATATGACAAATATTATCACATTAATCATATCAATTAATAATCTCAGCTAATCTTATGTACCTAGAACATGGTAAATATAGTATCACTCAAGTAAATAGATGTCTTTATGTACTGACCTATTTCCGTTGTTATAGAAAAGCCATTGGGGAAAATTTTGGGCCGGAAAACTTTTTTGTAGCAACTTGAAATTTCCTAGCCTAGTCTAGATTTGGACGAAATGAGAGTCAGTGAGGTCTAGGGAAATCTAATAACAAATGAGAGATCTAATAATGAATTTGATTGCATAAGTGGATAGCTAAGACGTTAAGGAACCCGTACGGCTTTACAGAATCGAATTCGGGCGAGTGGAACTCCCAAAACTAATCTTAGCGTGAATGGGTAATTATTGTTGGGGGAGGGCTTTGAACTATTTTGGATGGTGGGAAAAAGCCCTAGATGCATATTAGGATCGTGGGTTTGGCCTAGGGTTGATGATTTTGATTGTAATCCGGGTAATTAGGCTTCGTTTATTGATCCTTGTGTTATATTGATTGTTTGTAGACCAAGAACAAGCGGAAAGAATCCAGAAAGGGAAAAATCAAGTTTCTTAGGAGGGTTCAAGCTTTGTTTGAGGTAGGTGATGGTTGTGATTTCATGTTGGTGTGATGTATGTTAGTAATTACTTTTTTTAATGCATGCATATATGCAAATGTTGCATTATTGATCACACTAATCGTAAATGAGTATGAATGAATGATTGTATTCCATGAATCAACACTTGATTGTATGATTATGAGAAGGTACATTGTGATTGTGATTGTGGCTTGTTGTATAGATCGGGTGTTACGTTCCAACACACTAACTTGGATCGGGTGCCACATTTTGGCGCATTTATGAGATCGAGTGTCACGTCCGGCACACTAACTTGGATCAAGTACCATGTACCGGTACACTAACTGTTTGGGTGTGGGTTCTATGCGAGCCATTGACTTGTCATATTGATGTATTATTTATAATGTGGAATTAACATTGATCCTGAATGATGACTGATATTGTATATGTTCGGTATATGCTTGTTTTATTATGTTGTGGTTACTTGTATATGTTTCACTTATCGGGATAGCCGTGTGATCTTCTCGTTGTACCGAAATAGAGATCTGATTTAAACGACCAGGGCGAGAAGGAAGTTCATTGACAGACCGAATTCAAAGGGAAGTAGACTACTCAAGAATTTTCTATTTTATTTGTTGGAATTGAATTTGAATAAAGAATTAATAGAAGACGGAATCACTGAAATCTTGTTTCGTCTTCACTGGGAACTTGAGTAAGGAGTAGACCTTTTTATTTTGGGATTTTATAGAGTTTGAAAATGAGAACTCCTTTCCTTATTTGGTGTACCTACTTGAGCCGGATGAAAGGAAACTTTCACGTCCGATTTTGAAGGGGGGGAGATCCTATAGAATCCTATCCTAATTTTTCTTTTGCTAGGCTCAAAGAAGGTGACTCGTAGTCCATTTTCGAGTATTATCTTCGCTATGGATGATCCAGTCGGTGTGCATATGAACGAACGGATTCCACCTCTTTATGGGCTATATGCCCTGCTTGTCCCCCATACCCCTTTCAGCAAGGGTTGCCGTGGTCTCCAAGAATCTTCTTCCGACCTCTGAGGTGGTCCGTCAAGTCCTCTAGCCTAGGGTAGTCAAAATAAAGACAGGATTCTCTCGTCTTTTATTTCCCCTGTGTTTTTTGCACTTGACTGGGTGGAAAGTTGACCGGAAGATAACTTCGATTCGCCCGGCTAGCAGGCGGGCGGCGTGCTTATCTTGTGTGAAAACACTACAGAGCGAGTTGCTCTTCTAGGCGGGCAGCTGTGTGACAACACTACAGAGAAAGCGGCGCTTTCGGTGGGCATCGAAAAGAAAGAGTAAACCTCACTGATTTTTAACGCCTGACTCCATCCGCGTGAATATAACATTACATGTTGTTACGAATGTAACTCCCGAAGGCGCGCCCCTTCCTTCTTCTAATAAGAGAGAGCGAAAGACGCTAGGCACACTCTTATTTAAACTTTATCATACCAGTACACTGTCGTTGTGTACTGATACTGCACTTGCCCTTTCTTTGTTTAGTACCGGGCACCTTCAGGCGGCTAATGGCAGACCTCGTTTAGAAGACCAGTGATCGATTCGAATTCAAAGGTGAGCCAGTTCTTCCAGGCTGCCATGAGTTCTCTATGTTTTAGTCCACTCTTTTCAGACTCAAACTTTTTAGTTAGTTATTCGTATGTTTAATTGGGTTGTACCTATTTCCTTTAGACTTATGTTCCTTGTTAGAGTTTTGGTACATTGACTTTCATGTTCTAGGGAATATTTCCGCAATGTTTTAGTTTGATGGCTAGACTTGTGGAGTTTATGGGAACTCTATTTGACTCTTGCATTTAAATCTGCTTTCGTATCTTTAAATGCCTTAGTATTTACTTAAGTTGTTTAGTTCTTCAGTTAGATAATTAGTATTAATGGTTCTCCCATCGGAGGGTTAGTGTGGGTGCTACTCACGACGGTCTGGGTCGTGACACTTTAGAGCGGTCAAGTTCATACTTACTTCTAAGGAAAAATTACCTATGTACACACCTTTATTTTCCATTATTTCCATTATTCCCTACCATTTCAAAATATTTCCAAAATCCCTTATTTTTCCCCAATTCTCAAGTCAACCAGATACATAAGTATCCCAGTCTTAGCCCACTGTTCCCTTTCCTTTCTTCACTCCTTGAATCTCTCCCTAATTACACTCCACTATCTTATATGTTACAATTTTCATCTCAATTTGAATTTCAAAAGGATTCTCTCTCCAGTCATTCAAATTCAAAGCACTAAATAGATACTTTTCGTATTCTCCATTATTATTATTTTCAATTTTTTTTGTTTTTACAATTTTTTTCATTTTTTTCATTCATGTATATACTTGATAACTTAGTTGTAGTTAGTTGTTGATTCATTCATGCTGATACATTAGACACTTAGTTGTAGTTAGTTGTTGATTCATTCATGCTGATACATTAGACACTTAGTTGTAGTTAGTTGTTGATTCATTTATGTATCTAATTGATAACTTAATTCTTATTTATTGTGATACATTTATAAATACACTTTATTTCAGCTCACATAGACCTTTTTTTTTATAACCTTGTTGTATCAGATACATTATTATCAATAATTAAGATACTTTGTAGTGCAAATTATGTATCATAACGTAAATTTGGTGGTTACAACTTGGTTCTAATTTTTTTTGAATAGTTCTTATGGATGTATCAAGTATAAAGTTCATATTGTTGAATGTGTTGTTATATTCATAATTTTGTATCATATACAATATAGTTTGGTCATGATACACAATCAAAACATTTTGTAGTTGCTCTAAAAATCTGTTTCACTTCTCTTTGAAAAAGAAAATACAAGTTCTTCGATTTTATCCTTCTTGTCCACAACGTCCACAAGGTATCTCGTCTAGTTAAAATCTACCACAATTACATACTTTTCGCTCAAGGCAAATAATGTATCTTCTTCCAGCATCATAAACTGAAAAAATAAACTCAGACGACATAGAACAACCTGCAAACATTAAAAAAATTCAGTGATACATTATATGAAATACGTTTTTTTAAATTTCAAAGCAATACCTATCTAACAACAAAGTAACACATAACGACACAATTTTGTAACCATCTTATAACATGTACCAGATGCATTACAATAACTAATGATACAATCATTCACAAAAAAATTAAGATTGATATATATATATATATATATTAATGTATCATCTACATTTTTATTGATCAAAACAAGTAATCCAAGACTGATATACATTTATACAAATCTGTGATACATACACACTCGATATTCAAAACATACTTGATCCATCTCAATTGTTAATTCATTTTGTTACATGTATCACATACAATCTATTATGATGATAAATTTTTATACAAATCACATTCAGATACACTATGACCACATCATAATCCATATATACAAATTATAATATGCGAGTGTCGTTTAATACTAATGTATCATGACTTACATATTCACATCAAAATGACAAAACAAAACTATAACCATGATACATTACAATACTATATACCAATTTATCAAGAACCAACTCACGAAATACCTCTAGATATAGAAATGTATCACGATTTTATGTATCAAAATTTGAAAAATAATAATTCACAATACTTAACAACTAATCTCATACTTTTTTTTATTATAAAAAAAATACAAGAAAGAAGTCCTAAGCAATTCCAACAACCATCTTTACACATTAATTCACATGAAAACACAAAGCTTGCGAACTTTTTATCTGCTATACTGGTGGCGCTTATACTCCATTCATTTACAGTAGTTTGCATGTTAGATTTAGTAATTAATCTAAGTCCAACTTGTCCTGCCTCAATGCCTTGCTTAGAGCCAGCCACAAGAAATTCCCAGCAAATATTCTTGTGGAACTCAATGCCAAACAAACAAACATATCAGGAATCATCACGGAATATCGTTAGAAATAGCAGTGTATCACGATTTTATGTATCAAAAATTGAAAAAGAACAATTCACAATACATAAAAACTAATCTCATACTTTTTTTTATCAGATCTCTTTACTTTGAAATTGAAGTTGTGCACTATTTTATATTTCTTCATTATATATATGAATTACCTTCTACGATGTATTTGATTTCCATATTTTTTCTAATCTTATAGATCTACAGCTCATCTGCAATGGCGATTCGAGATTCACAAAATAAACCGTTTGTCCAATCAATTTTGCGTGATACATTAAATTCAAATTACTTGACGATTTTGAATTGATGATTCTAAGTTGTGAATCATTTTTCCAATCATCTACAATGGCGAATTTGAGATTCAAGATTTCGAATTGATGGAGAAGATGAAATTTGATTTTTTTGAATTTTGTGAAGCTGTTACAGATTGGAATCGATTGATATTAATTAGTTCTACGTGATTTGTGGGAAAGAAAATCAGTTTTATGTTAATATTCAATATTAAGCGCAACAACCAAATTTTATAATGTATCACAATTAATGTATCCAGATTAAACTTATGTATCCGAATGACTGATATTTTAAGGTATTTTTGTAAAATAGAAAAGAGTAGGGATATGGTGTAATTTAGGTCTTACACTATAAGATTTATGTAAGTTATACCTTACTTCTAATACTTCTCTCTCTTAATTAATTTCGACTTCTCATCTACTTGTCTGAGTTAAATGCGCACTCGTAAATTGATTAAAAAAAAGTAACTTTTAAATAGAAAAAATAAAAATAAATAAATAGAGTCGTGCTTTTAAAGTGATTTTAAATTTTGTCCATCAGTCTTAAAAAAGCTATAAAGGGCGGCGATTTGTCTGTCTGTTTTAGGAGAAGTGGTTGAAAGTTGAATACGCAAAATCAAAGTATTGTTGATGATTAATGGCTGATTCTAGACTAGCAATCCTTAGTCGACACTTCACTTCAGCAGCAGCAGATTGTAAGGTACCACCGCTGAACTCTGTTACTATGCAATTCAAAACAAGGTTTGAGATTCTGTAATAAATACTATTGTAATTGCAAAATCTGTGTAAAAAAGAATGTGAGTTTATGCTGAATTATTGATTTATTTACTCGTTCATCCTTTATAGGCTGGCTCTGGCTCTGGTGGTCAAAATTTGGGGTGGATTAAGATATCCCCAGAGGTTTCAGAAGCATTAAAATATGGAACCCCCATTGTTGCATTGGAATCCACTATAATATCTCATGGTACCACTACTTTCTTCTCCATCTCTTATCTCGGAAAATCATCTACTAGTCTAGTCGTAACACTACAACTTGCCTAAATTCTTATTTTCAACTCGAAAACACTAGTTTCAGACTCTGACAAGAGAGGCTAATTGCCTTGACAACCCAATGTCTTGATTCACTTTTCTTAATATTTACCAACTTTAATGGTAGTAGTAAAACAAAAGATGAAGACTTCTGCTTTACATTTATACAGCGGAAATAGCATGTAACTTGAATGATCAATGTGTTACCTCATTAATCATCCACACTTATTGTGCATCAAACCTACTCATACACTGACCAAAGACTTAGACTTTGCAACAACTCACTTAAGTTGTTGGCGTTACTTTAACCTTATTTGTATTAAGTTAGTTAGCCTTAAGGAGCTGAAATTACTTTCTCACTTTTGTTCTACTCATACTAGTTTTAACTATGCCTTTTTTTTTTGCTGTTCCTAGGAATGCCGTATCCTCAGAATTTCGAGACAGCAAAGGAGTTGGAGGTCATTGTGAGGGAGAATGGAGCTGTACCTGCCACTATCGCTATTCTGGATGGCGTACCATGCATAGGTGTTTATTTGAGACTTCATTTCTTTTTCATTTTTCTGCATCTCATTCTTTTCTTATTTCTTTGTTGGGGGTACTTTGACACAAAAGTGGGGTTGATTTCTTGAGTTCATCACACACCTCTCCTGAACTTTAAGTGTCCAAAGACTTCATGACACTCTGCTTGTGCTCTATTATGAGTAATCTGCAATAAACATCAACTTCTTTGTTCTTGGTTTCTTAATATGCATCTTAACTATCAATAGGGACCAAGTTGTCTACATGTTATCTGCTTAATATTTACCCCATACTCATGCTAACTTTCGACTTTTGGCAGCTCAATTAAGTTGATGAGTGCTTTAACTCTTTCATCTATATCTTTCTCTTATGAAAGAAATGGAACTTTTTTAACAAAGTACTAGCGTTTCTTCGAAATATACACTGCTGCAGTAAAGTACATTGACTTCTATGCTCAATCATATTCCTGCACTGGCATATGGCTGATGCATATTCCATGAGTATCTGACAGTTGTTTGAAAGTTTGGACCTTTCCAATTTACTTGGACAGTTTATGTGAGTGATCAATGTGAAGATGAGAAATGGAGTGAGAGTTTTTTGAAATGGAATGTGAAGATGAGAAATTTGGTGCGGAAAGTAACCTTTTTGAGAGTATCTATGCTTCTCTGCTGTGAGCCATTTCCATCTTGTACTTAATTAATTCCAGAACATCATGTTCTACAGCACTTTGAATCTTTGATAAATTATTTGTTAAACTTACACTTCGTGAGGAATTCTGAAAAATGAGAACACGAGTCCAGAATATTGCAATCATTACTACAGAAGTCTGTGAACTTCTGAAATGATAAAACTTAAAATACTTGCATGACCTTAGGTTATTTCTGAGTTGTCATACTATGTTAACTTTCTTTTAACTAGGGAATCATAGTAGCATGTAAAATGTTTTAACCATGAATTATATTCTCTATGGTAGGCTTGACTACAGAAGAACTAGAGATTCTAGCACGTCTTGGTAGCAAAGCTCGGAAAACTGCTAGTAGAGACATTGCACTTGTTGTAAGTCAATTGCAAATTGCGCTACTTAATCTGAGCAACTATATCTTGTTTGCCTTCATCATATTTGTTAAAGATATTTGTTTTGACTGCTGAAACTTAAATTTCACTAGCTCGAGGAATATATATATATATATGTATATGTACATGTGTATATCTTGAGATGTGACATGAAAAAGCTTCATGGGCTTGGAGAAAATAGCATGGCACAGATAGCTTGTTTTGTAATGAATGCTGGCAGAATTATGTGTCTTGATGATGACTACATAAGTTCACAAAGATACTTCACCACAGCTTTCACTATCTTATGTTTATTTGTTTTACACTCCCTTGTCACAGTTCCAAATATTTCTATGAAGATAGTTTCTATTTTGTAGCAAGATGTGCTTATTTATCGATTATTCCTCCCTTTACCACAGTTTTAAGTATCTTGAGGAAGCGTGACTTTTAAATTTAAAAATAAGGTTTACTTTTAAAACCTTTTTAGTTCTTTGTTCTTTTCCAAAAACATACCAAAGATGATGAAAAAGCTCTTTGCTCAAACAGCTTGAGATGTCGCACTTGTTAAATAGTGCGAATCATGTATTATCAGCCTTCACATTGAAAGAGAACCGATCATTCGGTTATTTGGTTTTGTCTTGAAGGCATCAAATCCAGAAGCCTGGCTTTTGTTCGCCATCGACAAGAATTTCCTTCTCTTCTTAGACATGCTCTCCCTACCATGCTAACCTCCACTTACGACAAGATTGCTTCAATTCTTATGAAGTACTTTTCTTTAAGATTTCATTACTTTTCCTTCAAACTTGCAAGCCTTTTAATATAAGTCCACCCACATACAAGCCTAACCCTCTACCAAAAACTTCTCTTGTCATATATGCCTACAAGGAATTTATCAGTAGCTAATCACAACAATGAACATAATTATCATCACAATTTATGAACAAACCACCTTAATGAATCTCATTAACTTCCATCGTTGATGGGGTTTATAATATTCTTGGTTTTGTTTAAAGAGTGAAGGCATAATAGTGTTGATATTTTAATTGGAGTGGAATGTGATGGGCATTACTGTCACTAAAAATTATAATTAGTAGAGTAGTAAAATCAAGAACACATGGGGATGCCACACACTTTCTTGAATTTTCACTATTGGAGTCTATTATTAAGCATCAAAGGTGTGATCCAGCGGTCAATGCAGTGTGATGAAAATCATGGGAGATAAGGGTTCAAAGCTCAATCAGGCTTAAAAGCTTAGGTGACTTCATCCCATCTGCACAAGATTTAGTGGGAGAGTCTCTCGGTATCTATATTGGTGGGAGCTAGCAAGTATCCAATAATATAATCGAGGTGTACATAATCTGACCCGAACACCACTATTTATTAAAATAAAAAAATATTCAGTCTTTCATTATTTTCCTGTATTCAACATGCCTACATAACTGTCTGACTGCACTAGCTTGTAGGTGAGGTATAACAATAGGAGTGGAAGTGAACTCAGAAGAAGAGACCTTAGACAACCCAGAGATCATAGTGGATTTTGTGTGCTTCATCCAAACGTTTTAGTTACTATCAAAGAGATAATTATCCACTCGGTTCATGACTTCTCCACAACTGATTGAGTCAGAGTTCAGAAATATTTTTCATTCTTCTTTGTAGAAAAAACAAGCATATCTGGTTTCTCATTTGCTGTTGTGAAAGACTGTTTTCACATTACCTATGCAAATGTTCTATTTTCTTTTGGTTCTTTTTGTCGTTTTCTTGCGTATCTGTTAAAAGGTGTAACCTTTCGCGCTTAAATAACAGTTTTTGACGTGCAACCTTCTGGACATTGTTATATTTGGTTCTACCTTGTGTCTCTGACTGGCATCTGCTGCTATTTCGCGTTTTAAGTCATAGAAGCTAGGTATATACTTCATCTTCAAGTTTTCCCTTTCAAAAAGTTCGGAGCATATGTTTGGGTATCTGCCTGAATCCTACCAAATATTCTTGGGAAGCCGCCACAGCTGTCAAATTAAGTGTTTTCTAAGCTATTGTTTGTATTTTCCCCCCTAGATGGCAGGCAGGGAGAATGGGGCAACTACTGTCTCTGCAACAATGTATCTTGCTTCGAAGGTGATGACTGCATCCTACAGGATTTTTCTTGTAACTCTCTTGTTTTTTCTGTATTTTATCTGTATAATTTTGTAGAAAAATTTTCTGCATCTTGTAGGTGGGTATTCCAGTATTTGTCACTGGCGGTATTGGAGGAGTACATAGGCATGGAGAGAACAGTAAGTGAATCAACACTTGTATATGTGCTTTGGTACTTTATAATCTATGGTGATGCTAGAATGATGATTTTGCTTGGTAGCATCTGATTTTTAAATTAGAACGACAGCTTGCTGAATCTCTTTGTGCATTTTGTGACAATAGTTGGCAAACAAATATTTAATTCATAAATAAAATCAAGAATGGAGTTATGGAGGACAAGATGCACGTGAAGGACATTTTCATGTAGAGACTGATAAGTGATCAGCAGTATCATCAATATGAATTAAGCAGGAATGACACTAAATTAGACATTTTCATGTAGACTGGTAAGTGATCAGCGGTATCATCAATATGAATTAAGCAGGAATGACACTAAACTAGGGTGTCCAACTCCAACCTGTTACGAGGAGCAATATGGAGTTTCTTCTGATGATTATTTTACTGATTAGTTCCAAATATTGGCTCAATAATGATTTTCAACTTCCGTAAATGGCATAAGACCTGGTTAATATGAGATGCTTAGAGTGTTCATCACTATGGACTGTTTGCTCCTTAAATGGTCTTGGGTGATCCATGCCTTATGAGCTAGCTTTTAAAGTTGAGTGAGAATCAACATCCATTTTCTTTACATGATATCAGCGTTGGTGCCATCTCTATTCTTAGTTTACCTGTTGTCCATGGTCCAAATTTCCAGACATCAGTGTGCAGAGGAGGGGTGTAATAGTGTCCCACACAGATTGAGGGAATGAGTTATTATCTCCGTACAGGGTCTTGACAATTTTCACCGCATAAGCTAGCTTTTGAGGCTGTTAGACCCAATGTCATTTTGTTAATCTTATTCATTTCTCATGTGACTTTATTTCTCACATGGTACTAAAGTTAGACCCACCCCTATTCTTGGTTTATCCAATGTCGGCCCCATATTATGCTGTCCACGCTTCAGATGTCTAGGACGTGTAGGGAGTTAGAGCGTCAGACATTGGTTGAGGTGTCACCTTATATTGTCTTGGATAGAACTCACCTCAAGAGTTAGCCCCATGGTCCATTTCTTAACAAGGTAGATTATTAGGCTGCTTCTAATAAACTCGCGCTCTACATGGTTTTCATTTGACATTTAGAGCATCTCTCAAGCCTTTTTGTTTTAAGGTAGCAAACTTTTCGTAATGAAATAAGCAACTTCCTTAGCTTTCAACTTTTCTTCTCTTATTTTTGCATTTTTTCTTATTTATTATGTTTGAGTAGTTCTTATGCATTTATTTATACAGCAATGGATGTTTCTTCTGATCTTACTGAGCTTGGAAATACTCCCGTGGCTGTGATCTCTGCTGGTATAAAATCGATACTAGATATTCCTAGAACACTTGAATATTTGGTTTGTACCAACTTTGGATTTAACTTCAGATTTCTTATATATGATAATGGAGGACTTGGAAATTTAACTCCTTCCTTTCCTATCTTGACCTACAGGAAACTCAAAGAGTTACTGTTGCAGCTTATAGAACCGATGAGTTCCCTTCTTTCTTCACACAAACTAGTGGCTGCAAGGTTCATATTTTGTCATTAATCCTATCATAGGATCCCTATGATTAACTCCTGTTATATGTTTCAAACAAAGCGGAGTATTAAAACAGTCATGGAAACCCTTCCAAAATATGAAAACCAGACCAACTTATAGTTTCTTATGTAGTATGCCATCTTTTCGTTTTATGTCACTTTTATGGTGTGTTCCAAAAAGAATAACACATTTTTATATTTGGTAACTCTTTAATTTTAAGCCTCTCATTTTACCCTAATGACACTCTAATAGCCGTAAGAATGTCATTGCATATTTAAGACCACAAGTTTTAAGACTGCCTTCCGTATGGTATATTATATATTCAGTTTATATGTCAAAAGTCTTCCTTTCTTTCTCAAACACCTGGTGAACACCGCTTTATAAAATGAAATGGAGGGAGTAGATTTCTCTACTGAACCGTGAAAGAGTGAGGTATAGGAAAAACGGGGTCACACGTTGTTACATGCTGAAATGTGCTGCTCGTCAACACCAAACACTTATATGGTCAAAATGTGGATTCTTCTCTTCATTTAATTATTTTTATTCCTTCATTATTGGGAATGATGGGGTGGTTCAGAAGAAAATGATAGGGTAGGTGAATAGATTACTTTTCTTTTGGAATGTATGGATAACTCGTCATATAATTTCAGTTAACATGAGATCATATTTTTCTTTATTATGTTTATAACGAACATTATATCATGTTTTCTAATTGGTTATCTTTGCCATAAAACTTAGGCACCTGCTCGAGTAGAATCGCCAGAACATTGCGCTCGAGTTATTGGCAAGTAACCCTATACCTATTTCATCCTTCATTCATTTACTCATTAAATAAAGTGTATTTAGTTCTATTCCCTAACTTTGACTGTAGATGCGAACATAAGACTTGAGCAGAAAAGTGGAATCTTGATAGCAGTCCCCATTCCAAGAGAGCATTCTGCTTCTGGAAGTTTGATTGAGTTGGCAATACAGCAAGCTCTCCAAGAAGCACGGTAAGTATTCTGCTGTATCCTCTTATTTGCGGAAGTACATGGTTCTTTGCACCTCATTACCTATTTCCACATATTAATGTTGGGATGGAATTGCTAACTCAGAGAGAAGAAGATTACTGGCAATGCTGAAACTCCGTTCTTGCTTGCAAGAGTCAATGAACTTACTGGCGGAGCATCTCTGGCTTCAAGTATCCTTTAACTGATATTACTATATGCTGTTTAGTTTGCAGATCATTCGTTAAAATCTTGATAGAGAACGAGGAATGTCACAATAAATTATTATCAATCATTTCCACAACGCCACCTGAATTAGATCATGGCCTTCAGTTTGGTCCATCCTTCTAGTTTACTTAATGAAGTTTCAGACATTGCTCTTGTGAAAAATAATGCCAGTATCGGTGCTAAAATTGCTGTTTCGCTTGCCCAGCTTCAAAAACGTAGTTACAAAAGGTTGGTGTACTCAATCTGTTACCATTCTTTTGGTTACAACCTCAACTGGTTTCAAATTCGGTGACATGCTAAGAAAAACCGGTGTTTTTACTTTTCAGGTTGTAATTTTCTTATATTCGCGCTCTTTCATATCAACTCAGCTAAGCATTTTAAGCTCGTTTAGTCTGAAGGAAGCAGCGGCTTTGACATATGGAGCAGAAACAGTGTTACTTATGGAAGTATGCAACCAAACAGAAAGTTAATGCAACATCTTTCCTTTATAATCTAGAATTCTAGTGATGTGAATTACTCCCTCCGTTCCCTTAAGAAATTAGGTATGTTTATTATTGTACCCTTATTTAGTGTTCTCTTGAAGTCAAGTTTTCAATAAATGAACATAAATTAATTTATTTGGATTAATTAAATTGGCTAATGAACATGAGTTAAATCATTTCGTTTTTCTATGTTGGTCAAATTAATAATTTCAGGCTAATAACTCTCAAGGTAAAATAGGAAGAATAATGTTATTTATGTATTGATTTTGTGAAATAAACTCCCTTTGTCTATTTTTAATTGTCATGTTGCGTTTTTCAAAAGTCAATTTGACTAACTTGGGATCTCAGACCAATCACAACAACATATAAATTATCCAAACCACAACAACCAAGTACATGGAAAAATTCACAATATCACTCAATGATTATCAATCACTATTAAGAGTCTATCTATCATATAAAATAAATCATAACCTACCTCCACTGAAGAACCGAAGTCAAGCAAGCTCCTTCTCCAAAACTTTTTCTTTCCTCAATGCCTCCGAACGTTTCCAATCTATGCAGTATGCAATATCCATAATCAAACGAGTTCGTAGACACCCATATTACTATATATTTAGGGCCCAATTGATCATGCGATATGGAATCATGATATGGTATTATGATATGGAATCATGAGATGAAATTGAAGTTTTGTTTGGACATGCGATATGAAATTTTTGTGTTGTATATTTTCTCATAACATAAAAATCTCATAAGTTGTCAAACTATTAAAATAGCCCCAATTGTTTATTCAATCTTATCAAATAAACAAAAATTTATAAAAATCGCATAATAAATTATTACAAAGCTATTTGTTTTTCACTTAGGTAAATGTTTCATCTAACTTTAATTTAATAAAGAAAAAATTGAACATAAATTCGAGTGTACTAGTCTTTAATATAATCCTCCCACATAGTACGGACAATTTTCTCACGTTGAACTTGCATTTCTCGATCATGTGACCGATAAGACGAACCAACATTGTTACCCACATAGTAATAACTTAAGTGTTGGAGTAAATGAACAAAACAAATTTATTACTCAACAATCGGTTGATGTGAGTTAAAGTGACTATATGTTAGTGATAATAAATTTTCTGTCGGTGAGAATAATAAATTTTAAGAAGTAATGATGTGATTATAAATTTTATTTACATATGAAATAAATGATTAGTAGATATAAATGTAGGGTTGTTTTAACAAAATATAAACTCATGGATCAATTTTTGTATTAAAATATCTCAAATCATGATATGTAATTTCCATATAATTTCATATCATGGTTTTTGGAGAATATGGAATCACATCTCATGATATGAAATCATGAGATGGAATTAGCCTAAAATCGCATGTCCAAATGTTGATTCCATATCACGATACCATATCGTGATATGGTATCGCATGGCCAAACGCTTACTTAGCCTAGACTCAAAAACCCACCCAAATCTATCATCAAATTCTTAAATTTTGATACCAACTAATAATGAAGTCTCATATGTTCTTAATTTTTCAAGCCTAGAGTTAAGTCTTAATTCCTCCAAATAATATAACTCTAATGAATTTCATATAATACAATAAATCTAATATTTAATTACATATCTCAATATATTAAAACTCAATTTATAATATGATGACAACGTAATAAAATTCAAGATTAAAGCCACTGGTTTCAAAAATCAATGGCAAAAACTCTAACCCAAATTTATCATATAGTATAAGCCAAATTTATCATATCATCAGTCAGTGATTGGATAACCATTAATCCATCAACCAATTCATTCTCACCCTCACTTTCTTATTCAAAATCCAAACTACCAGCACATCTGCTAACACCCACTTTCAATTCTCATCTAACCATGAAATATTATTATATAATATTTAACCCCCTACTATTAAATAAGGAAATTGAAGATTCAAAGCAATACCTCAATGTCGGTCTTCCTTGTTAGACGCCACATGTAAAGTTTCTCGCCTATTTTTTTTTTTTACCCTAATTATTAGACATGACCAATTATAAAAGTGGTAAAAGTGGTCCACTATTAATTTTAATGTTATTTTCTTTAACCACCAACTAAATTAATTATTAAAAATTACCCCATTAGTTATATAACTATAGTTACGAATAGTCCAAAATACCTATTTAGAATCTATTGAAAGAACCTTTTATGAAATAAAATCTCTAGTACTCAAAACGACCTAATGGATCGTTACATCAGATACCAATTTACCCATCGTTCGTCCTCGAATGATCAAAAGAAGGCGAGGGTAAGCAAGGGTACATGAATCTACAAAAAGATGTGGATATCTTTCGTGCATATCAACCTCACTCTCCTAAGTGGACTCTTCAACCGCCAATTCTTCCACTGAACCTTGATAGATGCAATCTCCTCTGACCTTAACTTGTGGACCTCCCTATCTAGAATAGCTACAGGCTCCTCCTCATAAGACATGTTCTCATCTAGCAGGACCGAATCCCAACAAATAATGTAGTTTCCATCACCATAATATTTTTTTAGCATAGACACGTGAAATACCGGGTGCACTCCTGACAACCTTAGAGGCTAGGATAATTCATAGGCCACCTCCCCCACATGCTTAAGAACTTAAAATGGCCTAATATACCTCGGAATAAGCGTACCTCGCTTACCAAAACGCATCACACCCTTCATCGGTGAAACCTTCAGCAAGACTTGCTCACTCTCCATAAACTCCAAGTCCCTGACCTTCCGATCTGCATACTCCTTCTGCATGCTCTGAGCTGCTAGAAGCTTCTCCTGAATGAATTTCACTTTCTCTAACGATTCCCTCAAAATATTGGTACCCAAGGTCTCACCTCAAATGCATCAAACCAACCAATGGGAGACCTACATCTCCTCCCATACAATGCCTCAAATGGGGCCATGCCAATACTCGAGTGATAATTATTGTTGTATGAAAGCTCTGCCAAGGGTAAGAACTGATCCCAATGACCACCAAAATCTATCACACACGCACGAAGCATATCCTCGAGCACTTGAATTGTTCGCTCAAATTGTCGGTGTAAGGGTGAAATGCGGTACTAAGATCCACTCTAGTACCTAATTCAGCCTGCAAGGTCCTCTAAAAGTTCGAATTAAATTGCGTACCTCTATCTGATATGATGGAGATTGAAACTCCATAAAATCGAACAATTACAAGGATATAGAGTTTTGCTAATTTCTCTACATTATGAGTCACCTTGATCGGAATAAAGTGAGCAGACTTAGTTAACCTATCAACAATTACCCATAAAAAATCAAACTTACTCAATGTTCTTGGAAGGCCAACCACAAAATCCATTGCAATTCTTTCCCACTCCCATTCAGGAATGGGCATTCTCTTAAGTGTCCCTATAGGCCTCTGATGTTCATATTTTACATGCTGACAATTCAAACATTGGGCAACAAATCAACAATGTCATGCTTCATTCTACTTCACAAATAATGTTGTCTCAGATCACGATACATCTTGGTTGCACCAGGATGTATAGAATACCTCGAACTATGAGCCTCTGCAAGAAAAGTATGAGTCAAATCATCATCATGGGGCACACATACCCGCCCCTTAATTCTCAATACGCCTTTCTCATCAATCACAACCTCTTTATCCTTTCCTCGTAATACAATATCTCGAATTCGGCTCAGCTTCTCATCATCAAACTGCTTTCCTTTATTCTTGTCAAGAAAATAAGATCTTTCCTCCACACAGGCCAAGAATCCTCCTTTCATAATTACTTCCAGCCTCATAAGGTCATTAGCCAGAGTTTGAACCTCTCTAGCTAATGGGCGTCTAGAAGCTTGTAAGTGGGCTAAACTCCCCATGCTCCTGCTAGTTAGGGCATCAACCACAATATTAGCTTTACCCGGTTGATATAGAATAGTAATGTCATAGTCTTTCAATAGTTTCATCGATCTTCTCTGCCTTAAATCCAATTCCTTCTGAGTGAACACATATTGTAAACTGCGATGATCTGTATACACTTCACACTTGAGCCCATATAGATAATGCCTCCACTGCTTCAATCCAAATACAACTGCAACCAACTCCAAATCATGGGTCAGATAATTACGTTCGTGCACTTTCAATTGCCTTGAAGCATAGGAAATTACATTCCTCTCCTACATTAGCACTACATCTAAACTAGAATAAGATGCATCACAATAAAAATGAAATTCTTACCTTCCACAAGCAAGGCAAGAATCGGTGCAATAGTCAACAATGTCTTGAGTTTCAGGAAGCTCTCTTCACACTCATCCGACCATACAAAGGGAATTTCCTGGTCAAGTTGGTCAGTTGGAAAGCAATGGAAGAAAATCCCTTAACGAACCAACGGTAGTAGCTAGCTAAACCAACAAAACTCCTTACCTCTGAAACATTAGTAGGTCTTACCCAACTCTTCACTGCTTCGATCATAGTGGGATCCACTATCACTCCATCCTTAGAAACCACGTTCCCAAGAAAGACACTGAATTGAGCCAAAACTCACACTTGGAGAATTTGGCATAAAGACTTTTCTCCCTTAAAAACCCCAATACAAATCTCAAATGCTCTTCATGTTCTTTTCTACTCTTGGAGTAGATCAATACATCATCAATAAATACAATAACGAAGAGATCCAAATATAGCTTAAAAATTCCAATCATCAGGCTCATGAAAGTAGTAGGGGCATTCGTAAGCCCAAAAGACATTACTAAGAACTCATAATATCCATACCTTGTTCGAAAAAGCAGTCTTTGGCACATCCGTTGCTCTTATTTTTAGTTGATGATAACCGGACCTCAAATCAATTTTTGAGAAGACACAAGCACCCTGTAACTGATCAAACATGCCATTAATGTGAGGAATGGGGTACTTGTTCTTAATAGTCACCTTATTCAGCTGCCTGTAGTCTATGCACATCCGAAAACTACCATTCTTTTTCTTCACAAATAAAATTGGAGCACCCCAAGGATAGGCACTCGGTATAATAAAATTTTACCTAACAACTCCTGAAGTTGGGCCTTCAACTCTCTCAACTCAGCCGAGGCCATTCTGTAAGGTGGAATGGAAATGAGGCGAGTCCCCGACTCTAGGTCAATACAAAAATTAATATCCCTATCTAGTGGCATACCAGGCAAGTCTTCAGGAAAAACATCAACAAACTCACGAACTATCAAAACAGACTCGATCGAAGGCACTTTGGAAGTATCATCCCTGAGATGTGCCAAGAAAGCTGAACAACCCTTACTCGCCAACCTCTTAGCACGAAGAAAAAAGAGAATACGAACTGGGGCCTAGTCACCCTCCCATACCAGCGAATCTATCCTAGGCTTGGCCAAAGTCACAATCTAAGATAGAAATATTTGGAGAAAGCCAAGTCATACCCAAAATTATATCAAATTCAACCATCTCCAGAATAATCAAATCTACATAAGTTTTGATCCCCAAAAAAAGTCACAAGGCAAGACCTATACACTTTCTCAACTAACACAAACTCATTAACATGAGTAGAGACATGAATGAACATGTCAAGCAAGTCACAATCCAAATCAAGTCCATTAGATAATAAGGAAGATACATAAAAAAAGTGGATCCAGGATCAAACAATACATATGCCATGCGATCACAAACCATAAGAGTACCTGTGATAAAAGCATCAGATGCCTCTGCCTTTTGCCTCTTGGGAAAGCATAACAATAGGCTTTATCAGTTGTCTGTCCATTGCCCCTACTGGGCTCTGCTCCAGTAGTTCCAACTTGATCGCTACCCTGGCCAAACTGGTGACCACCATTACCTTGGCCACCACGTCCTCCAAAACGATGACCTCTACCATGACCACCGCTACCTCTAATTGCTGGAGATCTATAACTCTGATCATACCGAGCCTGACTCTGCCTCAGATAGTATATCCCGATATGCCCAGCCTCACCACATCCATAGCAAGTCTTGGAGTCGAGTGTAGGTCTTTGTGAAGACGAAGAAGACTGAAGATAACCCCCAAACTCAGAAAAAGGCTGACTGGTCGGTGATGGACCCTCAGCTGAAACCTGCAATGAAGACTGAATAGGACGGCCCTTTGGAGTGAGAACCACTAAACTCACCTCCCTTACGGAACTTCTTAAACATTGAAACCTTGGTGAAGTCATCTGGCTTCACCCCCTCTACCTCTATCACAAAATCAACCACTTCCTGAAAAGATTTTGTAGAAGAAGCTACCTGTAAAACTGGAATCTGCAAATCTGATTTCAGTCCCTTCACAAAGTGGCGAATCCGCTCTTGCAGGCTGAGGCAAATCCGAGTGGAATGCATGGATAATGCACGAAATTTGTCCTTATAGGCTGCAACCAACATCTTTCCTTGCTTTATGTTCAGGAACTCATCTCTCCTCATGTCCCTCAAAGTCCTGGTTATATACTTCTCCATGAAGAAGTTAGAGAATGCTGCCCAAGTTATAGGTGGTGCCTTTGCTGGCTGACACTCAACATGAGACCGCCACCACATTTTGGCATCCCCCTGAAACTGGTATGTCACAAACTCAACACCGAATCACTCCACTATGTCCATCTTATGTAGCATCTCATTACAATCAACAAGGAAATCATAAGCATTTTCAGATTTAGTACCTTGAAGACTGGATGTTTCAACTTTAAGAACTTAATAAAGAGATCATGATGGTCACTAGTCATTATAGGCCATGTAGTCAATCTGGGAAACGTGCCTGTTTCCAAGGACACATACATGCAGGGAGCCACAACAGCTGCATGTTGTACTCCTTGAACCTGAGTTGTTGGTGCATAAAATGCTGGGGGTGCCTGGCCCGAATCAGATAACCCACTGAGATAAGTGAGAACCTGATTGATCATCTCTGGAGTAGGCTGGGGTGGTGCTTCCTTCTCATGAATCTTCCAATCCTCCCCCTCATCACCCTCTCTTGCTACCTCGTCAGTTGGTGGAGGGGTCATTGCTCTATCTCTAGTTGGACCAGTTTCTTGTCCTCTGCCTCTAGTGGGCCTTCTCCCGCGACCTCTACCACGATCTCTCGCCACTGCCCCCCTCAGGGTGCAGCCCCAATGGTTGGCTCAGGCACACCTTGTCTTGCTGGTGTTGGTGTTTCCACAACTATTGCTCTAGTTCTGACCATATGCGAAATCGAGTGAAGAAGGTCAGATACCAATTTGTATCACCTAGATACCAATTGGATTCAAGTAATAGCACGAAAGAGAGAAAGAAATGAGTTTTCCTAAAGTCCTACAACCTCTAGAAGAAAAGTAAAGGCGTCCCCGTACTGTGTTCCGCAAGACTCTACTAGACTCGTCTTTGTGTGATGAGATCACCGAACCTAAAGCTCTAATACCAAGTTTGTTATGACCCAAAATGAGTCATGAGTGGCACCCACACTTAACCTCCTAGGTTGGCGAACCAATTTATCCAACCCAACTTATATCAATTGTTCAACTATGGATAACAACCATAATGCGGAAGCTCAAACTTATTAAAGTAACTAATAAAAAAAAAACTCTAAAGTCTAGTACATATTATCTCCAAAACCTGAAAATCATCATATCAAGAAAATCTATTCTCAAAATACCAAGTCTAAGAGTATTAAAGAAATCAAAATAAATAAGTAGAATAGTTGATGTTTGCGTGATCAAGACACAACTTCCAATTCAAATGTGTATGATCGTACAATAGTAATATAACCCAACCGAATGGGTTGGGGTCGAGTCCCAAGGGAGTGGTTGCAAGAATTAATAGGAAAGTAAAATCAGCTTCTAATCAATCATAGCTATAAACATTAACGATTAAAAACATACTGAATCAAAAGGGTTGACACAAATGTCAATTATCAATGAGAGGTTTGTATTAAGCTAATGAACAAAAACAACAAGATTATAGAGATACGAATTAGGGAGACGGGATTCTTGGGATGTGATAATAATATGGGATAAAAGACACTATCGGGTAAATGCTATAGGTAGTACATCGCTGAATATTTGTAACTAGGCTAGACTTTAGTGGGGGTAAATTCTCTCTCGAGCAACTTACCCCGAATCAACTCGGTTTCTCTCAAACACCGAGTTGCAGCACTTAGCACAACCTCCACCTTAGCCCATTCACTCTCTCGAGCTGAAAGTGTGGGAGAGAGCCTAGGATTCACTCTCTCGAGCTGAACCTACGACGACCTAATAACCACCGGCTATCGATTTAGTAGTCTTAGTTTTAAAACCTCTCTCTCGAGCAAGCCAAAAATACTAAGATGAAATCGTATTTGCAACTACAATCCCATTAAGTTCAAACACAACTACTAAGTGAAATCACATTTAAACAACGAATATACTAACAATGAGCAACACCCAATAGTAAATTTAACCCATATTCACAAAATCACACTCGAAGAATTGGGATTTTAGCTAGACATAGAGTAAGGGAAGAAAATGATACCAAATCGAAATAACACCAACTGGTATGATTTATATTCACTTCAAACGAGTCTAGAATGAAGAATCTTGGATACCCACTTCTAATTTCTTGGAGTTGGAAGTCTTCAAAACCTTCAAGATCAAGAACTATGTCTCCCAAAAACTCTAAGAACTAAAACTGAAAATATTCTGAGTCTCAGTAATAATTCTCTACAACTTTTTTTTAAGGTACAAAATTAAATAGGTATTTATAGTTTTCAAAATTTTGTGCTGCGAAGGACCATTCAACGCAGTTAGTCGGGAACACCGATACACTCGGCGATCCATCCTTTGGTCTGGTACATCGCCTTTCAGCTTTTGCCTTCAACATCTTCACGTGTTGATCCATTGGGCGACAGGGAACTGCTTCACGAAACTGTTCGGCGACGCGCTGACTGCTCTCTATCATCGCCTACTTGATCTTTTCCTTCAGGGCTAAGCACACTGGAACTTTGGGCGAGGTTTAAGCCATTCGGCGACTCGCCTAATGCATTAGGCGATCCTCATGCCTTCTTTTCTTTGTTCTTTTCAGCCGCATTGTATCTTTTTGCCAAGTAGTGTCCATGCTTTGCCTCAAACTCCAAATACCTAAAACTTAAGGATTTACATCAGTTATTAAAACAAAATATGCATTTGAGGACAGTAAATCTATCAAAATAAAGCCCTAAATGAGTCCAAATTGTGGACTCATCAACACCCCCAACTTAAACTTTTGCTTGTCCTTAAGTAAAACTCAAGTTCAGCAGTTCAAAAAGGATGTCTCAAATAGTGCTACACAAGACTCAATCATGAATGTACACAACAATACTCAACTTACTCATGCTAGGATCAATTGTATACTCAACGACTCAAGTTGTGACACACCATTATCAAAGATTCTCAAGCTCACAATACTTGCTTCAAATGCAAGTTCAAGCTTAACTAAGGTATTCAAATGCCCTCACACAAAGAATGATTCCATATTCACACACAATGGTTCAATCAATTAAAGCTCTGGAATCAAATGCAACGCTCACACTCACAAAGAAGAACACAGTGCATGCTTTCACCCATAGGTTTTCCCATATTTTCCTATCAACAATTGCTTCAGCTTACTCAAGATCAAAAAGGTCTTTTCAAGGCTTGTAAAGGGGCTAAGTGCAAAGGTATGGTTATTTAGGCTCTGTGACTTTTATTCCTCATGAAATGTGGTGTTCACAACACTCCCTTTCCTCTTCTTTCATAACTTTCTTTAGTGCTCATAAGTCATCTCATTATTCACTTTCCATGAATTATTCGGAAACCCCATTCCTTTTTGCATTTTCATAACTTTATTCCATGACTTTTTCTTTTTCTTTTTCATTTCTCTCATTTTTTTGTATGGAGGGATTCCATTTTTCTCAACACCATGGGTAATGGGACTTTTCTAGCACTTCTTGACTTGCCTTTTCTTTTCACCACACCCCGAACTTAGGCTTTTGGCCTAAGTTGGCTATTTAATCAACCACAAATCAAGAGGATTATAGGTAGTGGATTTAAGAAATGTCATGTTTTCATCAAGTTTCTTCCAAAGAAAGGTAAGGCTCAAGGGGTGTTCAAAAGAGGTTCACATACTCACAAGGTAGGCCACAAAAGAGGTATATGTCAAATTGGCTCACACTCTTTGAAGTTGCCTAAGATCACATCAGGAGATAGCAGCACTTAGTCAACCAGACCAACGGGGAAAATTCTATGTGTCATCATACATGGTTCACGGTAAGCTCATCACACAAGGCATCGACACCAAAGACAAACAAGACTCCACACTTTCGCTAGTGTGCAATGATCATCACAAGAGAAACAATTTGATAATTGGCTAGTCACAATGAGATGCAAAGAGTTCACATATTGTCAATGTAACTTCACTTGGTCTCATCGTAGCCGCACATTCATGTTTGTTTGATTATGAATACTATTTGAGTCATCGATATTGATAAAAAATGAAGACTCAAATTTGCTGAAGAACATCCACATTCAACACACACAAGAGGTGGCAAAAATAATTTTTTTGGAGGGGTCGAAAATCATTTAAAGCAAGGAGCCACAAGCTCACACCTTCCACAAAAGCAGTATAACACAAATTTAGCATAAAGCCCAAATAGATAAAAAAAACACCAGTCAGAAGATGAAAATGGGCCTCACCCCACCACAAATAAAAGTATTTGTCCTCAAATGCAAATGAAGTAAAGTATCCAAAAAGTGAAAGAAAGTAAGACAGAGAAGGAGGTAAAGAGGGGATCCTGTCTATGAAGTCTCTCCATCTCTCTGGGCCTCAGTGCCTAATGCATCAGTCTAGACTTGGGCATTAGTGCCCGGAGTCACCTCAGAAGAGCCTGCTCCACTAGAGACAACAAAAGGTGTATTTGCCAGGGAAGCTTGCACAACCGCATTTATCATGGCAGCTTCAGTCTCAGTCAGGTCCTCATCTGCAGTTCCCTCAGTATCCTCAAGCATCTCTTCATCAGTCTCTGCTTCTAACCCAGGATCAGCTGTCAGCTCCATTCTATCCGAATGTCCAGTGGTAGTCGGAGGCATCTCGGTTACATCTGAAATTTCTACTGTTCCAAAAACCATGGACATATCAGTGGATTTCAACTGATCCACATCTTTCTACAACATAGCTATAGCGGCCTTTAAGGCCGTTACCTCCACTGTGGCTCCTTGGTCATGCTCATACACTACTATTCTAGCCTCGAGGACATCAATGGTATCTCTCAGTGGTGTCACAACATCAGTAAGGGCAGCCTAAATCATGTCTGGAATTGAGGTTTCTAGTATGGCAGCCCGACAATCATCAAAATAGGTGAGCTGTCCCATCCGGAGTAATGATGCATGAGTGATTGGAGTTCGGGAGACAACGATAGCAGCAGGTCTCGGAGGTAGCGCAAGAGCAGGTCTCGGAGGCAGCGCAACAGTAGAAGAACGTGTAATGTCAGAAGAAGTAGCAGTGGCAGTAGATATACCTGAAGGACAAGGGGCCGGAGTAGGTAAAAATGCCTCTGCAGGTATGGGGTCTGAGACCACAACCAGGGGAATATCCACCGGGGCTGCTTTTTGCATTTTCTCTTCCTGATTCGTAAGATATTCAGCTTTGATCCTTCGGATATCAGTGGAGGATGTGGGAATGACTTCCACATCCTTCTTAGCATCTCTAGGTACCCGAGCTCGTCTGCACAACTTGGTGATTAATACCGAAAAGGGAAGTGAGGTCTGATGCTGTTTTGCACGCATGAGAATCTTTGAAGCAATGATCATCCCTAAATTTAGTTGAGTTTTATCAATAATGCAACCTAGATAGGCTACTTTGGCATGTCACAGAATAGATTCATTTTGGGATGGATGATTGTACTGTTGATGAAAGCAAACCAATACTGAGATGCCACGTTGAGGTCCTTCTTTTCAATAACAGCACCAGCCTCAAGCCACTTAGGAGTGTTGTCTCAAATCAGCGGAGCTAACGACTTCTTCATGCTGTCTAGTTTTTCAGTACTAATCATGTATTGGCAGACATCCTCAATGTCCTCAGGATGATCTAGGATAACATCAATAATGTCAGGGTCTCACTTGACCTTCCTTCCCCGAACGACTATATAGTCAAATGGTTTGAATGTTGCTGCTTGTTTCTTTCTTTGTGGTATCAAGGTTCCATAGGAAACATAAAACTCCCAGACCCTATTTGGAATATATGAGCCACAGGGCTTGGTGAATATTTGGAAATCATGATACTTGAGGCAACTCATAATTTTTGGATACCTATCAATCACTCCATCTGTGGACATACGTTTTTCCTCGATAATCGTCCTCATTCCTTCAGTTTTCAATCTGTTCATGGACTTGGGTGGAGGACCCTGTACTGGTGGTGCAAGCACTATTGCCTGCTCTTGCACTGGGAGAGTAGGAGTGGTAGGCGGAGGATTCCTGATCCTAGATGGATCATTCAGCTTCTTAGATCACAATTTAGCCCTCTGTGCTATTATCAACTCATCATCATCAGAGGCTGCACTTTGGTTTTCCTAATGTTCACCCTCACTCTCAGAAGCAGTGAGGTAAGTGTCATATATGCCTTCATTGTCGGAGCTGACCTCTGGTGATGTCGGTGCTTTGCCTTTTCCTTTCCCCTTTCCACCAGTTGTGGAAAGTTTTGTAGCCTTGTCTTTTGATACAGCTGCGCCTTCGTTGTTTTAATCCCTTTTGTCCTTATTACGGGGTGGCATGTTTCTACCTGCAACTTTGGGTCTAGACATGTCTGTAATATATCTGAAAAAAGTTAGAAATAATTCACTCAGAAGCACAAACAATCATTAGCAGATAGACTAGCCGAACCAGTCAGCGAGTCACCGAATCTCCTTGGCGAGTTGCATCGAACTCACCGAAGGAGTTGGCACAAAAGTCTTAGCAAGTCGGCGATGGGAGGGCCCCTTCGGCGAATCACCAACTACTTTCGGCGAGCAAGGGTTTGTCCGCCAAAATTTATAGTACAACAAGGGTTCAGGGATGCAGACAAAGAGCGATCAAGGATACTGTTGGCGAGTCGCCGAGTGCTTTCGGTGACCTGATGCTTCTCGTCGAAAGTTACGGAATTTAACTACTTATTTAGCAAGAAATTAAGGGCGAGATGGGTCCTTCGGCGAATCCGCCGAGTGGTTTGGCTAGCTCGACCCAACTCGCCAAACAACCCAACATGCCTACTTTCAACCCAACTTCTCAATTCCAACCCCGCAACCCCTAAAAATAGAATTAAAACATGCATTAGTTCAATTAAGCTCAGACCCAAAACACCCATCACCCCAGAATACTCATACTTCTCCTAGTTTTTGCCAAATTAAACAACATGCAAACACAGCCATATAAAATTTTATTCATTTTAATTCATAAGAATGAGATTTCAAAAGTCAAGAAAAAATAGGCAAGATTCTCAAATTAAAATAGGTATTTGAACAATATAACTTTATCAGAGAGGCTCAACACGCGACAATAGGATAAAATCACTTGCATAAGAGTATAAATACCAAAAGTAAATGCAGGGTTTGGAAAACAAACCTTTTTGGCAGATTAAATCAAGACTGTGATGCTAGGCGGCAAATTAATCCAGATCCAAAAACCAATTTATCAACTAAAATACTTACAAGATGCGATTTGTTTTGAAAATACTAAGTAGGTGCAATTTTGCAAAGGTCGAGAGTGAGGGAAAATGAAAAGGGTTGAAAGTTTAAACCTTTGGCTTTATAAAACTATCCATATCTCGTCCATTCAGTGACATTAGTTAAATTCACCATACTACTCGGCGACACACTGAACGATCACTTACCTCACCGAATTGTATGGACCTCCATTTAAACTGGGATTCCAAATGGCAGACTAGTTCACGATCGCCTAACGGGTCGGCGATCCGCCAATAATATCATGAGTCCGCCGAGTTTAGCATAGTCCAAGTTGAACTTTCCTTGAATCCAACAACGGTTTAGGTCAAGGTCGCCGACTAGGTTTTTATCTCGCCAATTCTTATATTTTTCAAATACTTTCCTCACTTTGTCTTGCACATTTAACGCACCATTATTCTAAAATATCATAAAGTTGTAAAACCTTGGGTTGCCTCCCAAGAAGCGCCTTAGTTATATTCGTAGCACGACTTTCCCACTTAATCTTGATTTGTGGGGTGGAGACGAGACAACACATGACCCATTTGGGTCTCTAGTAGCTGAATGGATATGAAATGGGAACCAGTTATCTCATTCAGCATGGAGACATTCTCTTTTATCTCATTCAACACCTTGTCGTGACTTTCGACCTTGTGAAGAATGAGTGAGAGTATCTCTGCTATTTGTCCACCCTCATTTACACTAGGTTTCATACGCTCATGAGGGGGAATGTACAGGTCTTTATTTTTGTCCGGCGCTTCCAATTCCATAATTGTCTTGGTCACTAGATCCAGTTGGGTCAACAGTGTGGCCAAAGTATGGTCTTTCTCAGTCTCTTTGTTGGTCATGGCCAGGTTATCAAGGAGCTGGGCTGCCATTGCATAGGGTAGTCGTGATAGACCCCCTGGAAATATTTGGTTAGCCATTCTTCTATTTTCCGGGACAAGACTTTTGTAGAAGCAGTCCAATAACACGTTTTCTGAGATTCCATGAGTTGGGTGCTAGAGGAAGATTGACTTAAATTTCAGCCACAACTCATGGATTGGCTTCTCTCCAATTGTCTGAAACTTAGGATGTTATCCCTAAGAGACATCATTCTCATAAGAGACAAATCCATTTGATCACCATTGCTATCAGACATGCTCCACTGTTCTATTCAAAACAAACGAGCAAAACAAAGCTAAAAATTAAGTAAGTAGAACTACAACTAATAAGAACAAAAATTCTACTAAACGAAAAATTCTCAACTAACACCACTCCCCGGCAGCGGCGCCATTTTGATGTTTGCATAATCAAGACAAAACTTCCAATTCAAATGTCTACGATCGTACAATAGTAATATAACCTAATCGAATGGGTTGGGGTCGAGTCCCAAGGGAGTGGTTGCAAGAATTAATAGGAAAGTAAAATCAGCTTCTAATCAATCATAGCTATAAACATTAACGGTTAAAAACATACTAAATCTAAAGGGTTGACACGAATGTCAATTATGAATGAGGGGTCTGTATTAAGCTTATGAACAAAAACAACAAGATTATAGAGATTACGAAATAGGGAGACGAGATTCTTGGGATATGATAGGAATATGGGATAAAATACACTATCGGGTAAATGCTACTGGTAGTACATCGCTGAATATTTGTAACTAGGCTAGACTTTAGTGGGGGTAAATTCTCTCTCGAGCAACTTACCCCGAATCAACTCGGTTTCTCTCAAACACCGAGTTGCAGCACTTAAGCACAACCTCCGCCTTAGCCCATTCACTCTCTCGAGTTGAAAGTGTGGGAGAGGGCCTAGGATTCACTCTCTCGAGCTGAACCCACGACGACCTAATAACCACCGGCTATCGATTTAGTAGTCTTAGTTTTAAAACCTCTCTCTCGAGCAAGCCAAAAATACTAAGATGAAATCGTATTTGCAACTACAATCCCATTAAGTTCAAACACAACTACTAAACGAAATCACATTTAAACAACGAATATACTAACAATGAGCAACACCCAATAGTAAATTTAACCCATATTCACAAAATCACACTCGTAGAATTGGGGTTTTAGCTAGACATAGAGAAAGGGAAGAAAATGATTCCAAATCGAAATAACATCAACTGGTATGATTTATATTCACTTCAAATGAGTCTAGAATGAAGAATCTTGGATACCCTCTTCCAATTTTTTGGAGTTGGAAGTTTTCAAAACCTTCAAGCTCATGAACTATGTCTCCCAAAAACTCTAAGAACTAAAACTGAAAATATTCTGAGTTACAATAATAATTCTCTACAACTTTTTTTTAAGCTACATAATTAAATAGGTATTTATAGTTTTCAAAATTTTGTGTTGTGAAGGACCATTCAGCGTAGTTAGTCGGGATCGCCGGTACACTCGGTGATCCGCCCTTTGGTTTGGTTCATCACCTTTCAGCTTTTGCCTTCAACATCTTCGCATTTTGATCCATTGGGCGACAGGGAACTGCTTCGCGGAACTGTTCGGCGATGCGCCAATTGCTCCCTTTCATCACCTACTTGATCTTTTCCTTCAGGGCTAAGCACACTGGAACTTTGGGTGAGGTTTAGGCCATTCGGCGACTCGCCTAATCTATTAGGCGATCCTCAGGTTCTTTTCTTCATTCTTTTTAGCCGCCTTGTTCTTTTTTTCCAAGTAGTGTCCATGCTTTGCCTCAAACTCCAAATACCTAAAACTTAAGGATTTACATCAGTTATTGAGACAAAATATGCATTTGAGGACACTAAATCTATCAAAATAAATCCCTAAATGAGTCCAAATTGTGGACTCATCAATAGTCTATGTTCGAAAACAATCATGCCATGACTGAGAGGATCCAACACAAGCTGAAAGGAAAAGCTCATCCTGAAATAATATAAACTAGAGACTGGCTAGAACTGAGGGCGAGTCGAAGTCGATGGTATACTCTCTCACTCCACAAAAGAAAAATGAGGAAAACACAAGTAGGGGTCGTACATGACAACATGTACTGTGTAGGTATCATCGGCCAACTCAAAATGGAAACTAATATTCAGTAAGTAATAGTGTAAAATCAATTATGTTACTTAAAAGGTTGCAAGCAACAACCAACACAAACAATTGATAACAACACCAAAGTAAGTATGTAATCAGTCAACAATATCAAGAACACACATGAGAACTCATGCGTCCACATCAAGCTCTTCTGGGAATTGGGTTCTATAAGACTGGGTATATTAAGGTGTTTAACATGTTTTCCTTTAATTTTACTGTGTCGGAACGTGACACCCGATCCAATAATATTATGCCGGCTCGTGGCACTCGATCTAAATATATCGTGTCGAAACAGGACACATGATGCAATCCAGATTGCCTCAAGACCTTTGACTCATAGACAAGCTTGGGAACTCCAATGGATTGGAGAGTTGTTCCCAAGGATGGAGGCTCTTGGGCTTGCATTAGTGGCAAACAAAGGTTCACATGCGTGGAAGATCGCTTGGGCGAACGAAGGGAGGACAGTTGACAACCTGCCCTTTGGCGAGCATAACATCAGTTGGTGCGTCGCCCAATGACTTGGGTGATGGCCCCCAGACCGCCTAATGTTCCAGAACGTTCCAGGAGTAGGATCCATGCAGGAAACATCGCCAACCCAATGGGCGATTCACCAAGTGGATTGGGCGAGCCCAACTTAGCTCGTCCATTGGTCATTTTGGGTCACTTTTGGGCCTTTTTTGTGTAATAATGTCCTAAAACTATAAATAGGCAGGTTAAGATCATTTTAGAGTTAGATTATTTTGAATATTGAAAATTGAAAACTCATGTTGAGTGTTGAGAGCTTGGTTAAGCTTGTGTTGACTATTGTTTAGAAACGTCGGTTGCTTGGGAGTTCAATGCCCTTGAGGTCGTCGTAAGAGTTAAGTGCTATTGTAGGATTAACGGATTGAGGTCAGTGGGTTTAATGTACCCTTTGGTTGCTTTTTTGTTTCCTCTTTGTGTGTCTATCTAGTTATCTTTACTTTTCGTATTTTGATTTTCGCATTTTATTGTGATTCCCTTTTAGGAATTACATCATTTGAATCCTACAATAGAACCTAACTCTTACGACGACCTCAAGGGCATTGAACTCCCAAGTGAACCGATGTTTCTAAAGCTTAACCAAGCTCTCAACACTCAACATGAATTTTCAATTTTCAATATTCAAAATAATCTAACTCTAAAATGACCCTAAACTGCCTATTTATAATTTTAGGACATTATTACACAAAAGTCCCAAATGTGACCCAAAATGACCAATGTGCGAGCTAAGTCGGGCTCGCCCAATCCACTTGGCAACTTACCCATTGGGTTGGCGATGGTCCCTGCATGGATCCTGCTCCTGGCACGTTCTAGAACATTAGGCATTCTGTGGGACATCTCCCAAGTCATTGGGCGACACACCAACTGACCTTTTGCTCGCCAAAGGGAAGTGTTGTCAACTGTCCTCCCTTCATGCGCCCAAGCGATCTTCCACTCAAGTTGTTTATCCCGATCCACATGCAAGGCACCTTTAATACAACCAGTGGATTTATCATATGCAAAGAGATAGTAGAGGAAGGTATAAACTTCACCTTCTCTTGGCAAATAGCTCTAACCCCATACGATGCATACACAACAAGATCAAATTCAAAGCAAGGGTAAAGAAAGGGGTCTAGGAAACTATCCTTCCCCTTGCACAATGTATGCCCTTTAAGTGGATGGAAAAACCTCAAGAAGAGCTTTCCTTCATAGGGAAAAATATCAACAATTTCACCCACATTATGCCTGCCATTTGGACCAAGCATCCCACAAATACCACAATTCAGCTCACTACCGGGGTCAAATGGAAAGGAAATCCATGAATTTGGATCAAGTGCACCTCCTTTTATCAGATTGACACCCTTACCTTCCCAAAACATACTCCACTCAACAGTGTGAGCATCATGATATGCAAACAAGTAAACGAGAAATGTGTTACCTACATACACTTCAGTCAAGGGGTTCCCAACTTTAGCCTCCACTCTAGATGCTAGATGATCACAACTCATACGAAGCATTGGAGCACACAAGGAAGAAGTAGCAGTTAAAACATAGGCATACCTTTTCATATTAACACTAGCCTTCCCAATAAATGTACTATCATCTTCACAGAAGAGATTTCCATCTTGAGGAAGTGTGTCATTGCACCACAATGGATTCTCAAACAATTTAACAACATTTGTGAGAGTTCCACCTTTGGAAATTGTGTCATCACACCATAGCGGATTCTCAAACGATTTAACAACATTTTCATCAAACAAGAATGTCATATTGGAAGCATCATCCGAATTATGACAGGGAGTGAGATGAGCCATCTTTCAAAACACACTATAACCATTAAGCCCATCAATCATATCATCTAATCTAGGGATATGATGACAATACCTTAAGATGATCTTTCTGATGGCCCACCAATAAACACACATGCCCCATGATGCACCTTTCTTTGGAACCAATTAAATCGGAACAACGCACAAACTTTTACTTTTCCTCACATAGCCCTTGTTGAGGGGTTCCTCAACTTGCCTTTGTAGCTCTTCACTTTCTCCCGGATTACTTCGATAAGCCAGTTTGGTTGGCCAATGTGAGCCCGACACGAAGTCAATTTGGTGCTCAATACCCCGGAGAGGGGGCACTCCACTTGGTAGTCCCATTAAAAGGGCTTCATTAGAATCTTGCAAACGGCAGGAAATAGAATAAATAGGGGAAGAATTATAAAGGTTATGTTGCAACACATGATACCTAGGTGTGATAGGATTCAATGAACTTTGGGACTCCACGTCCTCCCTTATCTCTCCATGCTCAGCCAATAATATTTGTGATTTTCCTTTCAACTTCTTCCTTTCTTCCTCCTTTTGGCCTTCGACCTCCACATATCCCTCCTCTTTCTTCCTTTTATCCCTCAACTCATCCATATTTTGATACATTTCCATGACTTGAGATGGTGATATAGGATGAAATACATATTTACGTCCATTCGACACAAGTGAATAGGTGTTGCTTCTCCCATCATGTTTTGTCGAACAAACATGTTGCCAAGGTCTTTCGAGTAGTACATGAAAAGCATGCATTGGGATCACATCACATAGGACCGCATCTTGGTATTTCCCGATTCGAAACTTGATCAACACTTGTCTGTCAACTCTCAGTTCTTCACACTCATTCAACTATTGAAGTTTGTAAGGCTTAGCAAGCTTAGTGATAGGAAGCCTCAAGAAATCCACCAGAGCGGTGCTAGAAACATTTGCACAACTTCCACTGTCAATGATCAAAGAACATACATTACCCTGGATGAGGCACTTAGAGTGGAAAATATTCTCTCTTTGACTTTGGTTACTCATGGCCTTGCTAGTCATAGTCCGCCTTACAACATACGTTGGTAGGGCGAACTCTGCTTCTTTGGGCCAAGCCTCATCATCCACAGTGTTCCTTCCATATTCCATCATGGACAAACCTTCTTGCCAATCAGTTATAATTATGGGTGTGATAGTAGGAGAAATAGTGTAGTCGTGACGACTTGTGGAAACATGAAAAGTAGCTTGGGGTGTGGAGTTGGTAGAGTTGACTCGACCTTTCACTTTGTTTTATTATCTCATCTATTCTCGACATACTACCCTTATGGTGGTCAAGTGACCTTTTATGTTCTCCATTGTCCGATTCACATTAGTAAGCGCCCCTATAATAGATTCCAAGGTAACCTTTCCCTTAGGTGGGCGGGTTTCACTCCTGGTTTCCATGGTACCTAACAATTAAGAAAACTCAACAAAACAACAAACAACGTTAGTGTTAGTAAAATGAACTCACAATCACTCGTGTTTACACACCTTTGATTGCCTCTCAAATTGGTGCGGCTAATGTTGAAGATTGCTTATACTCGGTTGATCATAAGGTGTCAATTTCTACTCTTGGCCAGAATGGATTCTTGTTTTAAAGAAAATACGGACGACTCGATTAAAGAAAAATGGACTTGAATCAAGAAGTTAACTACGAAGTAAAACAAATAAAAGCACGAAAAGAAAAGGCACTAACAAAGAAGTGAATTCAAGAACCAATAGTCAAGAAGTAGAGCAATTACAAGTTGAAAATCAGTTTAGCAATCTTGAGAATGATTGAGAATCAAAATAAAAGAAACTAAGAATTAGAACTTAAGATTCAGAGCATAAATTGAGTTTCCGATAGCCAAATGACCTGTTTTCTTCGCCAAAAGTGAAGTTCAGCTCGCCAACTTGAATATGGGGTTGCCAAACTTTGCTATCTTCTAAGGAAACTCAGTGATGTGGAGGGAAGTTCGGCGGTGCGCTGACTAGACTTGGCGAGCCAAGCTAGCTCGTCCAAAGTTCCCGTGTTTGAGGGCCAACTCGGCGATCAACCTGCCCAAAGGGCGAGGCGTCGAGTGGGCTAGGCGAGCAAAGTCAAGCTCGCCTAATGCTCTAGCCCCTGCTTCCGAAGAACTCTGAATTTGGACTCCTGTGGTCCCCTTTGCACTTTTTCACTTAGTATTTACCCTTTTTTGGTAAATTCCCTCTTATACAAATACTTATCCACTTTCTCTTTCTTCTCTTTTGGAATCAAACTCCTTCTTTTTGAATCTTCTTCCCTTTGAAGATTTGGGTGTTCTTCAAGAACTTCAAGAACAAAATGAAGACCCAAAAATTAACCCTCAAGATTTTTTCCTCGGAATTTCACAAAAATTGAGATACAAGCTCTCCTTGATATAGGGAACAACACCCAATATCTTTTAACTCTCAATCCTTGCCAAAATCTACAGATTTCAAAACCCACTTGTGTCTTCTTCAAGCTTCTTCAACCTCCAATGGTGGTTTCTTCAATAGTGAACCAAAGCCCTTCTAAACTTTGCCTAGAGTTAAATAAGGTTAGGGAACACTAATCTAACCTTGGAAACTCCAAAGAATACTCAAATCAACAAGACCCATTTTGGAAATTCTTCAAAAACGTTTTGAACACTTTTTTTCTGTGACAACTTAAGACTAGAATCGTTGGAACGAATCTAAACTCGGCTCTGATACCAAATAATGTAATTTCTAAAAGGGAATCACAATAAAATACGGAAATAGAAATACGGAAAGTAAAGATAACTAGATAGACACATAAAAAAGAAACAAAAAGCGACCAAAAGGTATATTAAACCAATGACCTCAATCCGTTAATCCTACAATAACACCTAACTCTTACGACGACAACAAGGGCATTGAACTCCCAAGCAAACGACGTTTCTAAACAATAGTCAACACAAGCTTAACCAAGCTCTCAACACTTAACATGAGTTTTCAGTTTTCAATATTCAAAATAATCTAACTCTAAAATGACCCTAAACTGCCTATTTATAGTTTTAGGACATTATTACACAAAAAGGCCCAAAAGTGACCCGAAATAACCAATGGGCGAGATAAGTCGGGCTCGCCCAATCTACTTGGCGACTCGCCCATTGGGTTGGAGATGGTTCCAGCATGGATCCTGCTCCTAGCACATTCTGGAACATTAGGCGGTCTGGGGCCATCACCCAAGTCATTGGGCGACGCACCAACTGATCTTCTGCTCACCAAAGGGCAGTGTTGTCAATTGTCCTCCCTTCGTTCGCCCAAGCGATCTTCCACACATGTGAATCTTTGTTTGCCACCAATACAAGCCCAAGAGCCTCCATCCTCGGGAACAACTCTTCAACCCATTGGAGTTCCCAAGCTTGTCTATGAGTCAAAGGTCTTGAGGCAATATGGATTGCATCAACACCCGATCCAATAAGCAATATCCATAAGCCCAAGAGCCTCCATCCTCCGAACATTTTCAATCTTTGCAGTATGCAATATCCATAAGCAAACGAGTTCGTAGACACCCATATTACTATATATTTATCCTAGACTCAAAAACCCACCCAAATCTATAATGAAATTCTTAAATTTTGATACCAACTAATAATCAAGTTTCATATGTTCCTAATTTTTCAAGCCTAGAGTTAAGTGTTAATTCATCCAAAAAATATAACTCTAATGAATTTCATATAATACAATACACTTATAATATTTAATTACATATCTCAATATATTAAAACTCAATTTATAATAAGATGACAACGTAATAAAATTCAAGATTAAAGTCACTGGTTTCGAAAATCGGTGGCAACAACTCTAACCCAAATTTATCATATCATCAACCAATGATTGTCTAACCATTAATCGATCAACCAATTCATTATCACCCTCACTTTCTTATTCAAAATCCAATCTGCCAGCACATTCGACACCCACTTTCAATTCTTATCTAACCATGAAATGTTATTATATAATATTTTATCCCCTTCTATTAAATATGGACATTGAAGATTCAAAGCATTACCTCAATGTCGGTCTTCCTTGTTAGACGCCACATGTAAAGTTTCTCACCTACTTTTCTTTCTTCTTTCTTTTACAGATTATTTCTTTACCCTAATTATGATACATGACCAATTATAAAAGTGGTAAAAGTGGCCCACTATTAATTTTAATGTTATTTTCTTTAACCACCAACTAAGTTAATTATTAAAATTACCCCATTAGCTATATAATTATAGCTTCGAATAGTCCAAAATACCCATTTAGAATTTATTGAAAGAGCCTTTTATGAAATAAAATCTCTACTACTCAAAATGACCTAATGGGTCGTTACAAATACTCAATCTCTGTTGAAGTGAATTCGATTGAATTGCGGTTTTTTGTGTTTGGGAAGAAGATTTTGATCCATTTGACATAGTAGACTTTCCTAGATCGTCGAGTTAATTCTTTAAATTTCTCAGCTTTAGAATAATGAAGTGAATTTGATTAAAGAATATTTTGATATATTTGACATATCTTTTCAATATTAACGGTAGACTTTCCGGCACCGACGAGTTAATTCTTGAAATTTCTCAGCTTGAGAATAATGGAGTTTCTAGGGAAAACTAGCAAAATAGAAAACTCCAAAAGGAATGGCCATGTGGTCCAGTCCTATTTTAGTTAATTTTGATATGCTTGTAGCTTGTTTTGTGTATTTTGTATATTACTTTAAAATATAATTGTAAACTCATTTGACTCACAAATTTTAATTTTGAAAATAAATGCAATTATATGAATTTAATAGACCTAATGATATGCATAATATAAAATACAAAACTTGTTGATATATAGTTAAGATGTGTTGACACCCAATTTTGGCCCTCCACTATATGGATTAATCACCGAGCTTCTTAAATTCCAAAAGATTTAAAATAATTAGTTTTTATAAAGTTCAAAATATTTTCCAAGTTATTCTTTAGTAATTTTTATAATTTCATATTTTTTTCTAAATACTATGTAGTTTTATATAATTACGTATATAATTAGCATATTTTAAGAATATTCAAAAATCATCTCAAAATATGTTACATCTTAGTTAAATATTTTATTAATTTAGTTTGGTTTAAATTTTGGTTATAATTTTGAGTTAATTAATTTGTAATTAAGTTAATTATTTCATTAAGATTAAGAAGCTCATTAATTAATTATTTAATTTATCCTATTTAATTATTAGTCGAAATTCACTAATTTATTCAATTTGACTAAGTTCTTAATTCAATTGGCTTCAATTGCAATCTATATGGTCATTCCATAATTCAAAACCTAATCCCTTTTATTACGATTTTAGCCACTTCTTTACCCCACCTTAAACTCAATTTAAGATCAAATTTTGGACCCATTTCCTTACAATACTAAGCCCATATGTGTTCATCTCAGCCCAACTTCACACCAACCGATCCAATAAACTGACCCAACCCACCTTTTCTCTTAGAAAGACCCAACATTAACATAGCAGAAGCGACATCTTCACCATCAAACGGCAGCAAGATGCACAACAGTGTCAAACACTCATCGACGACACGTAGACAAATGACGTGAGACGCATACGACAGTATGCAGTACACCTCTTGTCGTCTTCCTCGCATCCCTCGACAAATAGTACAATTCCAGCAACTCCTCAGCCTTATCCAGAGAGAGAATTCAAATTTCACCCAAAATTCTTATCCTTTAGATAGTGAAAAAGTTTTAAGGTTCGAGTTTTAGGTTTTTTGAAGCTTGTGTGCAGGGGCGGATCTATGTGGATGGGTGGGGTGCCATCACACCCAGTGATTTAGAAAAAAACTTTATATATATATATATACATATGTGTTGTGTAAAATAATTCAATATATAATACGTTGCCACCCATTAACTAAAATGCTGAACAGTTCAATTGGCAGAGGAGAGAGCCTCGCATACACCCAGCGCCAGGTTCGAATCTCGCTGCCAACATTTATTTTTTGGCTTGCTTCCCTTTTTTCTTTTCTTTTCTTTTTGTCTTTTTTTCATTAATGAATGGCTTTAAATTTATTTTCTAACATTTATTTTTATTTATTTACTATGCTTTATTAATTCGATTTAATTTCCTTTTACAATTAATTTTTTTTACTTTCTCTTTCACTAATTATTAATCTCTTGATATGCGTGTTACTTGCTTATTCTTTATCAATTAATGAGTACTGAATTATGAACGTCAAATAAATATTATCAAGAATATATTTAAATAGTAGTTTTTAAAATATATAAGTTTCAAAAATGATGAATATTATTACTAGAGTTTTTTTTAATTTAAAGGTTCTTTCGATCTTCACCGACGTTCTTGCTAAGTAAGATGACTAGGCTGAGACTACAATTTTTATTTTTCCCTACTATATATCTCCAACAACACATAAAATCAATGGAGTATGAATATATTAAGTTAATACTATTAAATGGTTTATACAAACTCAAATTTTAATGTGAATTTTTTTTCTAAAAGTTTCAGGGAATAAGCATCTAATTCCAAAAAAGAAATAAAATCGAATTTGTTTAGTTATCTCTTATATCAGAATATCTAAAATAAAATATTACTAACATGCATATTTGGTTGATTTGTTTATAAAAATCTAAAAAGAATAATAACCCGAATTGTAATCCAAATTAAAGCAACCGATTCTTTTATCTCGAACGATGTGGCACCCACGACCTCCAAATCCTAGATCCGCCTCTGCTTGTGTGGGTCTTGAGATGCATCTTACATGAGGTGTTTGAATCTAAGTGTTGTCTTTAATCTTCATCTTATTTCTTCGAGATTAGTAGTGTGTGTTTGGTTTTCAGAATGATTAAGTTCCTGTTTAAACCCATTTCCCTGTTTATGGTCTTGTGGCTGTCGTGCTCGCCTTAAGTTTGTTTTATTCACCTGTTAATCATGTTGTTTTTGCTCTAAATCTTGTTGTACAATCACGGAAACACTAGGATATTATCGTAAGCTTGAGGCGTGTAAGTCACTGTCCTTATGGATATTTCACATGTACGATGTATCGCCAGGATTCAACAAGCTCTTTTAGTATAAAGTAGGAGCAGGAACAACAAAGTTTTTAGAATAATAAAACCCAGCACTAGAAGGAAGAGGAGATGAAGAAATGATTTTCTCATATGTCTTGTATAAAGCCACTATATGACCAATATATATATATATATAAAGGAGAAACATAGAGAAGGTGATGTGGCACCTCTCTATGGCCTCCATTCATATTTGTTTTTTCTTCTCATTTTTTAGGTATTTTTTTTATATAAATATAATAATTTACTCACTAAAAAAATAAACAATCAAATAATTTACTCACTAAGAAAACAATTAAATAAGGCCACGTACTTTTTCACCTTTAAAAGTTGTAGCTACACAAATTTAATCATATACGTTTCAGTTGTAACTGTATGTATTTATGGGTCAAGGAAATCCCAAAGACAATTAACAATTAAATAATTCACTCACTAAAATGCATTTCTTTAATGCTCTTAATCATGATGAAAACTTCAAAAGCCTCTAACAACTAATCAGAAGAAGAAACATTTTCTAAACGGTATGCATGAATGTTCTTAAACGTAACCGTTTTTATCTTTACCTATATATCACCCAAAATTCACTTCAATCTATCATATGATAAATCCCTTTGGTGTCAGGTTAATCCCTTTGAATTTTTTTATTTTTATTTGCTTTTTCTTTTTAAAATATTTATATAATATTATATAATTACTTGTGATATATGTTTGTGTTTTTGTCTGGTGACTAATCTCATTGAATTCTTTATTTTTATTTTATTTTATATAATATAATATTTATTGCTACTTCTGATATATGTTTGTGTTGTTTTGCAAATTGAAAATAGATGACTAGCAAATGGAATCATAGGCGGACATAATTTTATATTATTTTGTTTGGTAAGTTATTTATTATTTTTAGTGGATTGATATGATTTTTTATTTATGTTACAGTAACATTGTTACTCTCATCTTCTTCTAAATGTTTATGAACTTTCTTGAACAAAAAAACAGGTACTATTGAATTCTTGGTGTTGATTATTTACTATATTTATTATAATAATGTGTTTTCTCACTCCTTTATCTTGTATTATTCTAGATGATATAAGCATATTTTTGTTGCTTAGATGTTGACGGCTAAAGTTAAAAATATATCAACAATAATAATAACATGTTATTTTATAATAAGCTCTACCAATTAAATTTACGTATTTTTAGTTAAAAGAAATACATAAATTATAAAAACTTAAGTTGACCAAAAAAAGATTAAAGCTTCAGAATTTCAATTGTACTTTGAATTCTCTCCTTTTTTTCTAATGAGCATTGAATTTATAGATTTAAAAAAAAAAAAAAATGAGTAATGATTTATATTTTAGAAATTGTTAATATAGCTTTAATATTCTTTAGGACTCACTTATTATTTTGCAGTAACCGTTGTTGATGAACACTTTTAAAGTTTTTTTTTTTAAAAAAAATAATACATAAAGTGTAGGTCTTGGAAGTTGGAGAAAAAGTTAGAATTTACTTAATTAATTTTAATGAATAGATGGGAAATAAATGTTTTGTATCACAGTACTGAAGTAATCAATTCTTAGAAGAAACCAATCTCTTGGGAAGTGATAGGAGGAAATCTTTTAAAGTTATATAATTTCTTCAATATTATTATATTCTCTGAATATTGGCTTATTACATCTTGTGTATACAAGAAGAAAACTGAAAATACCTCAAAATCCTTTACTTTCTTGAATTATTTCTTTGGTATGACCAAAGATATTAAAAGACATCTTCTCAAGAAATAGAAAATCTATGATGTTCAATGATCCTATAGATACATATATCTATGTGTTTGTTTGTTTAATTAACAAAAAAAATTAAGTTTAAATTTGTACACATCTCAATATTAAAACATTATATTCATATTTTGAAGTTTCTCTTTCTTTCAAGATTCAGCTTTAAAAGAAAATATAAGTTACTGCTTCATTTATATAGATTATTATTATATATAATTCAAGTATTTCTAGATGATTAAAAAATTTAAAATTAAAGAAAAATAAAAAGAAAATAAATAACAATAATGCATAGCGTTTTTTTTGGTTAAAAGAGGAGATATTATATAATAATATTATGCATCAAATACAAATATTATGCATAGCTTAAAGCTTAAGAAACAA
>JAJOOS010002682.1:0-125790 GCA_029582725.1 Solanum chiquidenum
ATATTAATTAGCTGTAAGTTTATACAATTAATTACCGTTTTTTACTTCTTATATTATATTAATGTCACGACCCAGACCATCGTAATTGACACACAACCTAACCCTCCGGTGGAAGAACCATTACTATAACCCAAACTAACATATTTTATGAAATCTAAGACATTCAAAGATACGGAAGCAGGTTTAAATGCAAAAATTATATAGAGTTCCCATAAACTCCAAAGGTTTAAACAAACTAGCCAAACTAATGCGGAAGAACAACCCCTAGAACCTGAAAGTCAATGTACCAAAACTCTAACAAGATTCATAAGTCTAAACAAGAAACTCATCTAAAGAACTAGTCTAAGTCCGAATAGGATGGACTAAACAAAAAGAAAACTCAAGGCCTCCTGGAAGAACTGGCTCACCCTTGAATTCGAATCGGCGATCACTGATCTTCTAAGCGAGGTCTATCAATAGCCGCCGGAAGATGCCCTGTACTCAACAAAAATAGAGCAAGTGTAGTGTCAGTACATAACTACCGTGTACTGGTAGGATCACGCGGCTATCCCACTAAGTGTAACATACATTAGTCAATACAACAATATAATCACATGCACATATCGAACATATACAATATCATCAACATATACGAACAATGAACAACTTCACGATTCTCAAATATCACAGTTATATCAATTTAGAGTAACATACTGTCTTTCCAATATCAATCATCATTAGATATGAACGAACTCATCACAAGTAGATACACAACACAATTCAATGGTCCTCTAACGGAACACAATTCAATGGTCCTCTCATGGATCCCACACCCAAACAGTTAGCATACCGGAACGTGGTACCCGATCCAATGATTATGCCGGAACGTGGCAACCGATCCCATAATTATGTAGGAACGTGGCAACTAATCCAAGTTAGTTATGCCGGAATGTGGCAACCAATCCAAGTTAGTTATGCTGGAACGTGGCAACCGATCCAAGTTAGTTATGTCGGAACGTGGCAACCGATCCCTTCAACACACCACAATCACAATCACAAGTATATCCTCAAGATCATACATTTAAGTCATGATTTCATTCCTATCATCATTCATCTATCTCATTTACAACAAGTGTGATCAACATTGCAACATTCATACATATACAAGTATCATAATGAAGCAAGAACAACGTACATCACACAATCATTGAATCACAACCATCACTTACCTCGAATCCAAGTTTGAATCCCCTAAGGCACTTGAATCTTCCTTTCCGAATTCTTCTCGCTTGTTGTGGTCTAAAAATATACAATTAACGCAAGGATCAACAATCAAAGGTCTAATTATCCGGATTATAACAAACCCAATAACCCTAGATCAAACTCAAGATCCTAATACCCAATTTAGGGCTTTTTCCACCATAAATTTTAGATCAAAATCCTCCCCCATCGATAATGACCCACTAGATTACGTTCTACGGATCAAAAAATGGATTCAGGGAGTTAAAACCTTACCTTTATCCTCAAGAATGGTGAAAAATGGTCAAGAACTCGTCTGGGTCGTCTCCTAGCTCTCAAAGTCAAAAAGTGCAGAATAAAATATTTTTAGGGTTTTATACTTTTATTTCTGACTTAAGTCGCATATGTCCCGCTACAACGGTACCAATCTAGCCCCGCTCTGGCAGCCTACACGGAGATAGAATGCTAAATAAAAATTCCAAGGCCCCATTTCACAACACATGATCAACCAATGACACTCAGAAAATACGCTCCACGCTAAGATCAATTTCGGGAGTTCTACTTACCCGAATATAATTTCGTAAAGTCGTACGGGTTTCTTAACGTCTTAGCTATCTACTCATGTGATCAAAATCATAATTAGATCACCCAATTGCTACCAGCTTTTCCTAGACCTTACTGACTCCGATTTCATCCAAATCTGGACTTGGCTAGGAAATCCCAAGTTACTACCAAAAAGTTTTTTGACCCCAATTCTTTCCCCATTGGCTTTTCTCTAACGACGAAATCAAGTCATTACAATAGATACCAATTTACCCATCACTCGTCCCCGAGTGATCAACTAGGAAAGGCTGGCTGAAGTAAGGGTAAAGTAGTATCTGAAACGTCGAATTACTGGGGATACTTGTCTCACATGTAGCTTACAGACATCTAGATCAAGAATTTCAACCGGTTCTTCTTCATACAGAAGGTATCGTCTAACACAACTGAGTCTCACTTATGATATAATCTTCGTCCCCAAACCAACCAATTGAATACCTACCCATCTATCCACACAATGCTTCAATGAAGTCATCACAATACTCGAGTGATAATTATTGTTGTATGTAAACTTAACTACAACAAAAGTGATTCCCAACAACCACTGAAATTGATCGTACACACGTCTACAACATGTTATCAAGGACCTTGACACAATCATCCAGACGAATCCTTAGCACTTAAGCATGATAAAATTCCAAGTCAATACTCGCTACAAATAGAAGGGAACCTAAACCAACCAACACACACTCGTAATACTCAAACAATCATAGTTCTTATCAACATTTCCTTCCCACAACATAATTTCCCATGATCTTAAGTTATAACAAATTTGATCTTTAGAAATCACATACTCATTGATGAATATGTCCAAGCATACAACCCCTCCAACAACACTATCGAAATGCTAGACTTAGTAATTATAGATTACCTCTTAAGAATAGTAGAATTGGATTCAATGATCCCCACATTCAACCACACATAATCGATACGTGACCTCGACGACAAGATGAAATATTAGATTGTCGAACAACCATAATTACACATGGTAGCTCTTCTATAAACTTTCATAAGCAAGGTGGTACATGTAAAACCACTAAAATACTTTAACAAGTCCAAAACAACACCAAATATGTCATTTGAAATAACCAAATCTTCCCACTCAACCAAGAGAACATCGTAGGATTTGGTACCCCTGATCCACCACTAGGGATCCACCCACAAAAGTGATAACACACGAGAGCATAACTAGTAAATCATACTCACAATACTAACAACCATCATAAACACTTCGACCATTTACCTTATTATTAACCAACGCTTTTACATGAAAACCTTTCTTAGGTACTTAACAATCAATAGTGATAAACTTTACGACTCAACCCAGGTGTAAGTCCTTTCAAAGGTTCAATACCTGATACAATCGATCATTTCTCACCTTGCCAATTCATACCTTGACAAAATATATTACCACGAATGTAGACTTACAATGAAAAATTTGAATTGTAATTTCAACCGTATAACACAATCCCCTTATCTATCAACATTAACTTGTACCTTGAAGATTCTTATGAATTCATAGATCCTCGCTTATCATTGATCGCATCTCCATCGATCTTACAATATCCTTCGCTGAAATTCAATCGTACTTATTACTAAACTCAAAACAAGAACCAAGCACTTATCATCACGCTCGAGCTAATGCCCGTACACTCCTTTCTCAAGTCCTTTCCAATAGTTTTTAACCAATCTGACAGACTTGTAACACTACTACCATAGCCACAACAAAAAGAATGAAATCACGCGTCCCTGAACCGAATTATCTACCCTTCTGAAGATATCTCTTTAGCCTTTGCAATCAATTAAAATATTCTTGCTCTCACCTCTCTCTAAAGGATGTACTACATTGTACAATATTTTCCTTCATTATAACTCTAGCTCTTTAACATTCTATTCGAGTGGTGTCTTACCATCTCTTATAATTTTCCATACAACCACGTTACTCACCAAGTATTATAAAACCACGACCTTGGATACTCGCAAGTTGTAATTACTATACAAAAATTCACTTAACCAATAATTTTATTATATAGTTGCATCCCGTCACAATCCATCACGAACTCTTATTACCATTACGCTCAGTCAGCCTTGACTATCACTACGAAGCCAACATTTCATCAACATGACACCTAAAACTCAAGTATACTCATCAAATTTAAAGGAGTAACCCTATCTTGGTATGCACTTTCTTACTAAAATCTTCAATTTCCTTCACCCAAGTATACTCAATGGAACTTTCTTTATCTATAAGCTTGTCATTCTGGTATTAATCCACTCCCTTATGGATTAAGATAAAATCATCAGTCCTCATACTACCCTCCTTCGTGTTAACAAACAAGACATGAGCACCCTACTTGGAAACACTAGGACGGATGAACCCTTTATCAAGAAGCTCTTGGATTTGAGCCTTAAGCTCTCTTAATTCTGCTGGAGCCATATACGATACGGAGGGATGGAAATGGGCAAGTGTCAGTTTCCAAGTCAATGCAGAAATCTATATCTCTATCCGGAGGCATACCAGGCAAATATGTAGGAAACACTTCCTTAAAACTCAAACACCACAAGAATAGACTCAATAGAGGGAGACTCAACCTCAACATCCCAAACATGAGCCAAATAAGCCAAACAACCTTGCACTACCAGTTTCCTAACCCGAATGGAGGATATGATCTTAACTAGCTTAGGCTTGTACACCCCTTCCCACTCTAATCTTTCCCTACTGGGATCTCTAGAGTTACCGACTTAGTATTACAATTAAGCCTGGTATAATAGGGGACAACCAAGTCATGCCTAAGATTATATCAAGTCAGTCATATCCAGTATACTAAATCAACCCAAATCTTAAAATCCATAACCACAACAAGACAACACAATACACATGAGTGACTATGACTGACTTTTCAACTGGGATAGAAACATGGATGGGGGCATCAAGTATATCAAAAACAACATCAAATCCCAAGGCAATTGAACTGACACATACAAATAAGTAGAACCTGGATCAAACAAAATAATAGCCATCCGGGCACAGACAAGAGTAGCACTTGTGACCACTGCATCATACCCTCAAATTCGGTCTTGCCCGGAAAAACATAAAACTGAGCCCTATCATCTTGATAGGCAACCTCCTCGCCTGGCTGAACTACTCCTCTACCTGCATTACCATTTCCCCGGCCTTCATGGCCTCGCTGATTTCCTCCTCTTATGCCCAGGTTCTCCACAATTTTAACACACCTTATAACTTATATTCGATTGTTGAACACTGAATTAGATCGCATGGGTTAGTTCGGGTACGATTCGGGGTCCATAATTATGACTAGGGGAAAACAGGGGAGACTGGGCTGATATTCTGTCTCGCCCTGTCCCGCTCTGGTGGGAGAAATCCCACACTGGCGGTCTCGCCTTGGTGTGAAAATCCCGCCCCAGCGGCCATAACGGAAACAGAATCCCTGCCAACAACTTTTCTGGGTTTCTTTTCTTTCCCAATTTCCCTTAGGTTCCCCGGCTATAATTAGGCATTTAAGAAAATTCCTTTAGCTAGGACAATAATTGTCTACCCCCCGATCAACCCAACGAAGTACGCACTTTAGAATCCGTTTACATCATTTCAACACTACCACACACATATCCCCATGATACACCCAGACTCTCGCACGGTTCTCAGTTGGTCGCAACGCACGTCCAAATTTCTCGCTTACAAACCACATCGTAATTTATCTAGACCCTTGCACCTAATCTCGTGATGACTTTCTTTTCACAACAAGTTTCACGACACTCAAGCAGTTACAACTTGCAGACAAGTCCACATTATGTAATTAGTTCATTCCATAGACGACCATTACTGATCATCTATGCCTTTTACGGCCCCTAAGGCTAGATACCAATTGGAACCTTCTCAGTTTCCATTAACTTGCTTGTGTCCCTTCAGCCGGGACTACGACGTCTAGTTTACTTCGTTGAGATACCAATTGGAATCGGGAGATACCAATTGGACTTGACTCATACCACAAGCGACAATAGTAGCTAGCGAGCCCCACAAAATTGCTAATTTCAATCATAAAACTTGGTTGAACCTAATTCTTAACCGCCTCAATCTTTAACTGATGGTAACCAGATTTTAAATCAATCTTAGAGAAAACCGATGCACCGTGCAATTGGTCAAAAAGGTCATTTATCCGAGGCAATGGATACTTGTTTTGAATGGTGACTCTATTCAACTGTCGATAGTCTATACACATCCTCTTTTGCTAGTGATGGTGTTACCACTGCTGTTGCCCTATCTCAGACCACAGAGTGAAGGAGGAAAAATACCAATTGGATTCAAGTCATAGCACGAAGGAGTATAAAGAAGTGAGTTTTTCCTGAAGTCCTATAGCCATTTGAAGAAAAGTACGGACGTCATCGTATTGTTCCGCAAGAATCTACTAGACTCGTTTTGGTACAATGAGATCAACAAACCTAGGGCTCTGATGCCAACTTTGTCACGACCCAAATCGTCGTGATTAGCACCCACCCTAACCCTCCGGTGGGAGAACCATTACTACAACCCAAACTAACAAATTTTATGAAAACTAAGGCATTTAAAGATACAGAAGCAAGTTTAAATGCAGAAATTATATAGAGTTCCCATGAACTCCAAAGGTTTAAACAAACTAGCCAAACTAATGCGGAAGAATAACCCCTAGAACCTGAAAGTCAATGTACCAAAACTCTACCAAGATTCACAAGTCTAAACAAGAAAATCATTTAAAGAACTAGTCTAAGTCTGAATAGGATGGACTAAACAAAAAGAGAACTCAAGGCAGCCCGAAAGAACTGGCTCACCCTTGAATTCGAATCGGCAATCACTGATCTTCTAGGCGAGGTCTGTCAATAGACGTCGAAAGATGCCCTGTACTCAACAAAAATAAGAGCAAGTGCAGTATCAGTACACAACCACCGTGTACTGATAGGATCACACAGCTATCTCACTAAGTGTAACATACATTTACCAATACAACAATATAATCACATGCAAATATCGAACATATATAATATCATCAATATATACGAACAATGAACAACTTCACAATTCTCACATATCACAGTTATATCAATTTAGAGCAACATACCGTCTTCCAATATCAATCACCATTAGATATGAACGAACTCATCCCAAGTAGATACACAACATAATTCAATGGTCCTCTCACGGAACCCAATTCAATGGTCCTCTCATGAAACCCACACCCAAACAATTAGCATACTGAAATGTGGTACCCGATCCAATGATTATGCCGGAACGTGGCAACCGATCCCATAATTATGCCAGAATGTGGCAATTGATCCTAGTTAGTTATGCCAGAATGTGGCAACCAATCCAAGTTAGTTATGCCAGAACGTGGCAGCCGATCCAAGTTAGTTTTGCCGGAACGTGGCAACCGATCCCTTAAACACACCACAACCACAATCACAAGTATATCCTCAAGATCATACATTTAAGTCATGATTTCATGGCAATCATTATTCATCTATCTCATTTACAACAAATGTGATCAACATTGCAACATTCATACATATACAAGTATCTTAATGAAGCAAGAAAAACGTACATCACACAATCATAGAATCACATCCATCACCTAACTTGAATCCAAGCTTGAATCTTCTAAGACACTTGAATCTTCCTTTCCGAATTCTTCTCTCTTGTTCGTGGTCTAAAAATATACAATTAACGCAAGGATCAACAATCAAAGGTCTAATTATTCGGATTATAACAAACCCAATAACCCTAGATCAAACTCAAGATCCTAATACCCAATTTAGGGCTTTTTCCACCATAAATTTTAGATCAAAATCCTCCCCCATCGATAATGACCCACTAGATTACGCTCTACGGATCAAAAAATGGATTCAGGGAGTTAAAACGTTACCTTTAGCCTCAAGAATGATGAAAAACGGTCAAGAACTCGTCTGGAGACGTCTCCTAGCTCTCAAAGTCAAAAAGTGTAGAATAAAACGGTTTTAGGGTTTTATTTCCGACTTAAGTCGCGTCTGTCCCGCTACTGCTTCCTCGCTCTGGCGGCCTACACAGAGACAAAATGCTAAATATAGAATTCCAAAGCCCCATTTCACCACACATCATCAACCAACGACACTAAAAAAATACCCTCCACGCTAAGATCAATTTCGGGAGTTCTACTCACCAGAATTCAATTCCGTAAAGTCGTACTTGTTTCTTAACGTCTTAGCTATCTACTCATGTGATCAAAATTATAATTAGATCACCCAATTGCTACCAGCTTTTCCTAGACCTTACTGGCTCCAATTTCGTCCAAATCTGGACTAGGCTAGGAAATCCAAGTTACTACCAAAAAGTTTTCTGACCCCAATTCTTTCCCCATTTGCTTTTCTCTAACGACAGAATCAGGTCGTTACAATTAATTAGTTAAATGTGTACCTTCTTATATATATATATATATAAATATATTACATATTATTATTATTATTATTATTATTTTGTCCCTCCATTAAACTAAAATATTATAAAATATCTACTTAATTAAATAAAAAATAGTAATCATTTATCATAAAGTAAATTTCTTCTATTAAATATTAATAATTTGAATGTGTTTATGTTAGCCTACTACTTAATTGGAAAAAAATTAATTTTAATCTTCTTATACTTAATGTCTTTTTTTAGTCAATCTACTCATCAATTATATTATATAGTCTTTTCATCTTATTTGTAAATCTATCTTATTCTATTTATTAATTGTAGCCTTTTCAATTTTTACCGTATCTCCTTTTATTAATTAGTTATATTATATTAATTATTATTATACTATATTTTAAAGGTCATAAGAAATTATGAAGTCAAAAGTTCAAAAATGAAAATAATTATAAGAAAGTATTACATTTATTTGACAGATAAAAACATGTGTCTGAATAAATCCTTTTACTATATAAGACTTTTCCACTTCTCTTTGTTAATTGATTCAAATAACTTAATAATAGTATTTGACCTCATGAAACGTGTACCTTTTAGAATCCTAATCATGTACTCACTCCGTCCACTTTTATTTGTCATATCACATTTTTTCAAAGTCAATTTGACTATAATTTTCATAGATTACATTAATTCTATATTATAAACAAAAAATTTAAATATTAAAAAACTAAACGAAAAGTAATATAAATTACAATATTTTGCATATCAATATGATGGAAAAATACATCATAAAATATTGGTCAAAGTTTTTATAGTTTGACTCAAAAAAATGAAACAGTAATTAGTATGTCATTCCTTGGAATTAAAACTTTTCACATAAATATTATTTGTGCTAATATTTTTTCTTATTTTATTTACTATTTTTCTCCTTTGTTTGCTTTAATTTTTTATCAGCTTCATGATTCATATATATCTAATTACCTATTCAAATTGCTACTCTTAATATTCATAACTCTTATGATGTTCATATTCATAACCTCTAAATAATTAATTTAAAATCTAAGATATCTTTTGATATTCCTCTATTTCATCTATATAAATTCAACTTCTCATATGACCCCGCTATTCAAACGTTTATATCATTATTGTACTATTCGATTCATGTTTTTGTTTGAATCGATAAATAAAGTCTCTTGAATTTTGATTCGTTAGGGATAAGATAAAGATAAGAACTAAGAAAATTATGCGTTAATTTTGTATTTATTTTTCTATCTATATTATTATATGACTTTAGCCTTAAGATTGGATACGTTGCATTTTTTCAATTTTTATTTCTTTGTCTTTCTCTATATCAGACTTCTTTAATTTAATTTTATATGATTTTCTGATTTTTGAAAGTTTATTTGGCCTCAAATTAGTCATTTATGACTACTATTAACCAATTAAAGTTCAAGTTTAGAGCTAGTTGTTTAAAATAAATACATTTAAACACTCTTTTGTATTTAATTTCTTGTCCCACTTTTAAAATTTTATTTATAACTATTGAATTTTATTATTTATTACACACATGTTTTTATAGAATTATAATTGTTCTTAAGATTTTTAAAAATATATATGGGACACACGATTCAATTTCTACTAAAACTTAAATATAGAATTTGCAAGAAACTTTCCTAGCAACCTATCAATTTGGCTAGGCATCTTTCCTAGCTACAACATAGCTAGGGCATAGCTACGAAATATTTTCCTAGTTAAACCAAAGTCCTTAAAGAGAGAAAAATTGCACTAGATTAGATTTCTTGCAAAAAAATTGGCGCCAATTTTTATTTTCCGCCAAAATCTAGCTAGAGATTTTGCTTGGAAAGGTCCCAAGCAATATATTAGCTAGGGATTGTTCATAGCTAATTCCTAGCTATTATTTGACTAAATTTCCAAACTAAAAAGTTTACTAGGAAACAAGACATTTCTAGATAAATCCGACGCTAATGCATTGATTAGCTAGGAATATTAGTTCTTTGGCTAAAATCCGTAGGTAATAGCATGTTTTCTTGTAGCGAGACCGTTTTAGACCTACTCCTATAGTTAAGGGACTATTTATGTCATTTTCTCTAGCAAAACCCCTCTCATTATCTCAAAACCTCAATTCTCATCTAAGTTCATTCTCTGCAATTCTCTCTCAAGTCAAGGAAGAAAAACTAGAGTTTCAAGCTTCAAGGTCTTCTTTCTATTTCTTTGCTTAGGGCTTTGATACCAAGGTATGTGAGAATTCACCAATAGACCCCTTTCATTCATTAGGTCCCAAAAAAACTCCAATCTCTGACTCAATTTCACCCAATTCAATTAGTGTTTTGTGTCAATCTTTGTGGGCCTTTTTTTTAAAGTTAAATCTGGGCAAAGCCCATTTATTGAAACAAAATAGTGAAAACATTGGCTTGAGTCCAAAAGTGACTCAAGCCCAGATCGAAAATAAGAAACAAACAATACAGGGGTTGTCGGAATTGCATCCTTCCATAGCATCGAAGGTCTTCCATTGGAGCTCCAAAATTTATCACTCTTTGAAGCAAGCATGTCAGATCTGCATTGAACTTGAGTGGTATTCATTTGGGTGTTCAAAGATCTCACGAACACCATGAATCCAAACTCGTTGAAGACTTGTTCAGTTCAACACTATTGCCACCTTCTTACTTCAAGGTAAGGACCAATCCCTCTATTGATATCAGAGTCAACCTTAATCGGAAGAAATACACTGATCTATCCTTAAATTGTGCAGGCTGAGCTTTGAGGAACTAATAACACTGCATCGAATTTAAGGTTGTCCCAGGTATTTTCCAATCTTGGTCGATAAGCATTTGTAGTTCCGTATATTACGCTTTCCTGAGATTGATCATTCCATTTTCTGTCATGTAATCCTTCTGTGGATTAGTTGTTGCTCTATTTATATGAATCAATTACCTTGATTAATGATTTATGTGTTGATCTTTCTTTGTTCTGAGCTTTGTCTACCTTGCTTGTCGTCTTGTAATATTGTTCTCGCTTGAATTGGTAACTCTTCATCCAAGGAAAATTGGATTTTGTACATGTAAAACCATACACACTGTTAGCTAAAAAATCTACCAGTGTATTTCCTTCCCTGAAGATGTGTGCAACCACCACCCCTTTCTCCTTTAATATCTCTTGAACATATCTAATATGCACTGAAATATTCCATGGAATTTCCCAATCGCCATCTAATATCCTTTTGATAATCAATGAATCTGTTTCCATCACAAGAGGCAGTAGATTATTTTGTACATGGTGATTCAATCCATCCTTGAATGATCTAACTTCAGCTTTTAAAGCATCACAAAACTCAATTCTTTCAGCTTCAGCAAAAACAAAACTTCCTTCACTATCTCTTACACAAAAATACTTTGAACTGCATTAACTATTGTATGTACTAGAACCATCAGTGTTGCACTTATAACCTCCTGCAATAGGGCATGATTTAATCTAATTACATGATTTATAATTGATTCCATATGGAACCATGCTTTAAGCTTTGATTTTCACCTATGAACTATGATCATGAATTGATAAGGGATTTTATGCATGTTTTATGGAAGGATGAAGCTATGATTTAAGGGTGATTTTAAGTTAAGTATAAATGGTTTGTGAAAGATTTTCTCACAGTTTGAAAGGAAATCGTGATTTTAGATGCTGTGAAGGCAAGTCAAAATATGAATGAAGTTATGAAATCATGATTTTGAAAAGAGCTACTCTTATATGACTTTATGATTTCAATTGGTTTTATGATTATTGTCTTTCCTAATGTTATGCTTTGATGATTAACTTTATCTATTCCATTGGGATTTAACTTAGCACCAAGAAGACTTGAGGTAGAGGCTCAAATATGGTAGTCTCTAGTAGCAATCTCTAGTCCCAAACTATGCGCCCCCGTAGGATTGTCTTAAATGACCTAGCTAGTTTATCCGCATAGCATTAATGATATGATACGGAGTTCTACCTTGACAAGTAAACTCTCCCTTTTCGGTGTGTAAGTTACACCCGATTTCATGTTATAGCTCACAAGGTCCCTTGTCGATTAAAGCTAATATCCCACAAAAGAAATATGATTTTTTCTTAAAAGCTTTCGTTATGTCTTTTATTAATTCTTGACCTTGTCTCGTTGTATTAATGATTTTTGCTTTCTAAGATTTTAAATGTTCTACTTGGTCATGCATTACATGTTTTAAGCCTACTATGATATCATGTCTACATTTATACATATTTCTCCATATTTAGTATATTCCACGCACTAATGCATACTTGTGCCTATATTGTTTCATAATATAGGGTACGACAACTCTCCTCTCGTTCATGGCAAGATTTGGATTGCTATTAGCTGTTGAATTGGTGAGTCATCATACTCTAAGGGCAAAATCATGAAGACTATTTATTGTTTTTATTGTTTACTCCTGAGGCTCTGTAGGTGGTGTATGAGTTATGTCCCAACCATTTTTATGGTGTTTGGCTTGCAAAGACATAGTTATGATTCAGTATTTATGGTCAAACTGTCTTTCATGATATGAGTCGTCTTACTTAAACTATCGTGTTGTGTATTCTATTGTGTTGGATGTTTATCCAGTGGCTTGTGCAGAGCTTCTCAAGCTCCTATACTCCATGTCACGTCTAAGATATATTTTGGATCATGACATAGGTATTGACAATAAGTGATCATGTTATAGTCCTCTACTCTTCGGTGGATATACCATTTCCTATATACAAAAATATTAATTTATAAATCATTATATGAAATACCAATATTTATAGAATTGTGAATACTTATGTATAGAAAATAGTATACGTTGTGGCATAAAATTGATGTTTAGTATACCATAGAAATGACTTACATCAATATTTGATCAACTCTGTATCACAATATTTCTTAGCACAAATGTTATTTTTAAATATATCAATTCCTAATTACAAAATTTCAATAAGTATACAATTATATGAAATACGAAATTTTATCCAATTACCAACCAAGGGCGGAGCTACAGTGTCTGGAAGGTGTCCAATTCGCCGGAATATTATACCATACACCTAAGTAAAATGTTGTTCAAAATGGTTAAATTTAATACTTTGGACACCCTTGACACAGTAAGCCACAATTGCCCAGCGGTCTGAGGCTCTCTTGTGAAGTCCACACGCGCAGGTTTGAATCCCTGTAGGCACTCACAATATAATCATTTTTTAAAGAGCTCATATTTTATTATTCCTTTAACTTTCTAAATAATAGTTAGTAAATTTGTTAGAAATCTATAACTTAAAAATCTAATAAAGCTAATTGATTTTCCAATGAATTTAACTTTTTCTTTCTTTTCATTAAAGTTTGAAATAAAACTTAAACATAATTATTTAATTTAAAGTTAATAAACAAATTCTAATATTTGTATAACGTTGTTAAAAAAGAACAAAACAAGACCTCGTTTGATGCTACTTCCATTTTTCATGTCTCGCTATTGTTGTCGTCACCAGAGATTAGTGTAAGCTTGAAACGTAAAAATGATTTAGTTTTAAGTTGAATCCCCCCTCCTCTTTTTGCTTTGTTCATTTTCTTCATATTAAATTAAACACAAACATTAAAGTTAAATATCATGATATTTGATTTTTAAAATTTTGGAAAATTTAATCATAAAAAAAAATTAAAATTATGTACTTCGATTTAAAATATTCCAGTGTACCAATTCATCAAAAAAAAAAGGGAAAAAGGACAAATATAGCCCCAAACTATCGTAAATGGTATGCAGATACTCTCCGTCATACTATTGGGACATTGATGGCCCTGCCGTCTAAAATCTAGAGCATATATGCCCTTCATTCTAACGGAAGACTAAATAGGGACACGTGGCACAATCTTATCCGTCGATCCGATATTTAATCGGTGGATAAGATTATGACACGTGTATGTCTGTTAGTATAAAGGGTTTATATGCTCTAGTTTTTGGACAACAGTGGCACCAATGACCCAAAAGTATGACGAAAGGTATCTGCATACCATTTACGATAGTTCAGGGGTACATTTGTCCTTTTGGAGTCATCAGGGATGGGACCTTGTTTTTAGAAGAGCACTAAATGACTAGGAAATTGAGGAAGTTGCTAACCTATTGGTAGTACTAAACTCACACCCTGCTTTATCTATGAGGCTTGACAATCCTAGATGGAAATTACATAACAAGGGTGTGTTCACAATGAAATCATGTTACTGGAATCTTAACACAAGGCAGTTAGTCAATGGTAGACATTTGGCCTTGGAAGTTAATCTAGAAGACCAAATGCCCCCCAAAGGTAGCTTGTTTTGTTGGTTCGTTTGTAGAAAGGCTTGTTTAACACATGAGGGTTTACAGAAAAGGGGATGGCAATTTTGTTCAAGATGTGTCATGTGTGAACAGGAAGCAGAAGTCAATGACCATCTGTTCCTTTATTGTAAGGTAGCGTTGAGCCTATGGAACATGTTTTTGGCTATGTTGGGAGTTAAATGGGTGATGCCTAGCACAACAAAGGAACTACTAAATAGCTGGAAAGGTATTGGGAACAGAGGAAAAAATGAACAGTGGTGGAGAACTATCCCTGCTTGCATATGGTGGACCCTCTCGAAAAAAAAAGAAATTTAAGACGTTTTGAGGGACAAAAAACTAACTTACAAAAGATTAGAATGAATTGTATAACCCTTTTGTTTTTTTGGTGTAAACAGAATTTTGTAGGGGACATAGTAGATTTAGTTGATTTTATAGGAAACTTGTAAAGTATACCCATGGGTGGGATGTCAGTTTCCAATTCATCATTTTTTGGATGATGAGTTTTTTTATGTGAATACAAAGTTACCTTGTCTCAAAAAAAAAACTACAACTACTAGTATGGACAGATAACAAGACAACTCACTAATGCGTACTTGCCCTCTACCCTAATTCGTGTCCTCCACAACCTCTTACCTAAGGCCATGTCCTTAGTAAGCTAAAACGGCATCATATCTTGTCTAATAACCTCTCCCAAGCTGTCTTCGGTCTATCTCTACCTCTCATAAAACCATCCATAAGCATTGTCTAACAACTCCACACTAGGACGTTGTTAAAAGAGAACAAAAGAAGACCTCGTTTGATTCTACTTCCACTTTTCATGTCTCGCTATTAATTGGTGTCGTCACCAGAGATTAGTGTAAGCTTGGAACGTAAAAATGATTTCATTTTAAGTTGAACCCCCCCCCCTCTTTTTGATTTGTTCATTTACTTCATATTAAATTAAACACAAATATTAAAGCTAAATACCATGCGATTTGATTTTTAAAATTTTGGAAAATTTATTCATAATCAAATATTAAAATTACGTACTTCGATTTAAAATATTCCAGTGCACCAATTCATCAAAAAAAAGAGAAAAGGGACAAATATACCCCAGAACTATCGTAAATGATATGCAGATACCCTCCGTCATACTATTGGGACATTGATGCCCCTGTCGTCTAATAACTAGAACATATATACCATTCATTCTAATAGTAGACTAAATAGGGACACGTGGCACTATCTTATCCGTCGATCCGATATTTAATCGGAGGATAAGATTATGTCATGTGTATGTACGTTAGTATAAAGGGTTTATATGCTCTAGTTTTTGAACGACAGGGGCACCAATGTCCCAAAAGTATGACGAAGGGTATCTGCATACCATTTATGATAGTTTGGGGGTATATTTGTCCCTTTTCCAAATTGTTTTTTGCTTATGTTGGTTGGAAAAAGTTTTGTTGATGTAATGTTTGGACACACTTCATATAATTTCTAGCTCTTCCACGGTTACCAACTCATATTTATATAAAACGGTGTACATTGTAGTTTATAGGTGGTGTCCAACAATTGTTTAACCCCAAAAAAGATGAATTACATCAAACATTTGATCAATTATATACCACAATTATTCTTAGCACAAATGTTATTCACAAATACACCATTTTCTAATTAAAAAATAAATAATTCCACAATTACTTGAAATAACATATTTTATAGACTCACCAATTTATATTTACATAAAATGATGTAATTTATGATTTATAGTTGGTGTACATAAACATCTGTTCAACTCAATCCATGTTTATACTACTCTAATACTTCTCGTTGTAACATTAACATAAAAAATGAAACAAAAAATCATAGAATATTTATCATAATTTTGAAGAAAGTTTTCTTTTATTTAAAGACCTTATTAGCGCCATTGTAAATTCCGATATTTTAGCAAGAAGTTCCAAAACTATCGAAAAGTTGTAAATAATAAGAATAATATCAATATTAACATTAATTTTAGTTCTTAAAATAGAAATTTTATAACATAATGATACAAGAGTGGTACTAACCTTTTCGCCATTATTGTGCTCATTCAGACTATAAAATTTCTTCAAACTGTTTGAAATTCTAGAATGAAAATTTTATTCAATGATTTGTGTGGATGAAAGAGAAACGAATTATGCATTTGAAGAAGAGAGAATAACGAAAGTTGAAAAACGGATTGATGAAATATCAAGGAAGGAGTATCTAGAATTCTGATTATACGATCTTATTGGTCTTAAAAGAATTACTTTACCTTTTTATATTTACCTATTATTGTGTTTCTGTAACACCCCAGAAATTTTTTGAGCTAAGACTCGAACCATCCTTCATTGTGAGTAGGATTTTACCGAGGAATTTAAAATTTTCTTGAGTGTTAAGGTCACTAGATGTAGCACCTTGAGTTTCAAGAAGAACTAAAGAGAATTCAATCAAGTCGTTCCTAAGTTCTTCTAAATTTTGGGTCAACTTCAAATGATCATAACTTTCAGTATGGGATAAGTTAGGTGACCCATAAGATAGAAAATGAAAGGTCTTTAAATTATCTTTCCAACGCCACCGAGTTTGCTAAGTTTTGAGGTCGGATGAGTGAGGTCCAATTAAGGAAAGTTACCCGAAAATAATGAGGGGTATTTTAGTCTTTTCCTTACCCAATCAGATTTAATTCATTTTTAGTAAGTTTTTAGGGGTATAATCTGATTAGGTACAGTTTTATAATCCTAATATACACCTAGGGTTTTAGTTGAGAGTTCAAGAAGAGAAAAGAAGAGAAAAGAGGAGAAAAGAGGAGAAAAGAGGAAAGGATCAAGGCGTTCGTTGAGATTCTTGAGAGTTGTTGCAGATTTTCACCATGGTTTTGGTCCCTAAGAGGTATGTAAGTTTCCATAGTGTTGGGTTTGTTCACCCACATGCCAAACATGATTTTCATATTCGAATTCGTCCATTAAGATTGAGAAATTTAAGTTCTTGATAAGTGTTCTTGACGTTTCATTCTAAATCTTGTTTTGATGAATTCTTGAGATGAAAGTGAGTGTTTTGAAGGCTGTTTTGAGTATATTAGAGTGTATTTATGTTAAGTAATCTAATTCAAGTGATTGGGTAAAAACCCATTTGATTCTAGGTGAGTTAAGGCCCCAAAACGAGAAAGAAAAGTCGTCGGAGTTTCTGGGATGGGGCTGGCGCGCCGCCCCAGTATTGTGTCAGAAACATGGGTTTGTAGGTAGAGGGCTGGCACCCTATGCCACTCAGTGCTCCAGGGTCGCCTGCCCCCACCCCTTCTCCGTCGTTTCGCCCGTTTGAGTCCTTTAAAAGAGTACCTTCAAGCCTTATCGATTCTAAACACTCTAAACTACTTCTAAACACCTATAAATCATTCCTAAAGTGATTATAACCTTGAATTCATAATTCTAATTCAAGGTACAATTAAGAGTTCTTCCGAACATTTTGAGAAAGTTTCTTTGAGTCATTTTGAGGAGTCTTCTACAATTTCTAATAACTTGTTTCAAGACTCGAGCAAGTGAGTATGAGAGTGAGGAGAATGTATTCATCAATCTACTTTATCATCATGAGACCCTTCATATCATGAACCATAACGCTTGAATTTATAGTTCAAATTCAGGAGAGAGTTTAAAGTAGAGTTCAACAAAGTTTTTGAGTTTAATTGTGAAACCTTTGTCAACTATCAATTTGAGGTAAGTTTTGAGGAAGTAAGTATGATAATGAAAAGAGTCATTTACATGAGTTCCATATTGTTATTTAGACCTTCGAGCCGAGTTGTTCATGCCCATAAATTCCGCATGAACTCCATCAGTTGAGTACTTTGAGATGGGTAGTATCTTCAAGTTCTAAGTCTTGATTATGAGTTCCTAAAACCTTTTGAGATTTTATTCCTAATCATGGGACTATTACATATTACACATAGAGTCCTTGAGTTGAGTTGTTCATGCCCATAATTCCGCATGAGCCCTATAAGTCGAGTAGTCTGGAGATAAGCGGTATCTTTGAGTCCTTGCATTGAGTAGTTCATGCCCATAATTCCGCATGAACCTTATGAGTTGAGAATTCTTGAGATGAGTAGTATCATGAAGTCTTTGAGTTGAGTTGTTCATGCCCATAATTCCGCATGAACCCTCTGAGTTGAGCATTCTTGAAATGAGTAGTATCATTGAAGTTCTTGAGTTCCGAGTATTGAGTTCTAGGCATGGTTATTTGAAAACCTCGTATTGAGTTGTTCACGTCCATAATTCGGCATGAACTTTATTTTGAGAAGTCTTTTACAAAATTTTCTAAATTTGTTTTAAGACTTGTGCACTTGAGTTGAGAAAGAGTATAGTCGAGTTCATTTTTATAAAAATGATATATGGGAACTAAGTAGTCCCAAGAGTAAATGTTTTCACATTTAAAAGAGGAGGAAATTGAGATTTCCAAAAGAGTTTTGAGCAGTTTGAGTAACATCTCTTTTTAGAGAAAGATTTTGAGTAATAATCTCAAACCACAGAAAGAGTTATGTTTTTAAACATATGAGCTGAGCATATTTTTGGCAGTAGTATTGAGCATTAATATGGGGACGAGTTCAGATAACTCAAGTCTCCATAAACCATGTAGCCAACGTGGGTAGAAAGGGTCATACTATTTGGATGATTCCTTAATGCTTTTAAGCATAGCTTAGTGGATCTACTTAGTTGAAATGTTCTATACCCCGACAAAGTATAGGACAATTCTGGCAGTGTGAGCGAGATGTTGTATCATCACATTGTTCATAATGATGGTTGTCGGTTAGAGAATCTCCCACAGAGTTATATTATATTTTATTATATATAAATTGAGTTGTTATTGTATTCTTCAATACATTGAATTGCTATTTACTGTTTTAAAAGCTTTCCATATATTGCATCTTTTATTGTTGCTTTATCTTGAGTTGAGTATCCAGAGTTGAGTATCTTGTGTTGAGTATCTTGAGTTGAGTACCATTGAGTTGAGTATTATACATTTGAGTTGAGTATCATACCTTTGAGATGAGTATCATACCTTTGAGATGAGTATCATATCTTTGAGTTGAGTATCTTATTCTTGAGTTGAGTTTAGTTGAGTGAGTTGAGAAGAGGTAAAGTATGTTTCCTTTTTATCAAGTTCAAGCTTATGTTATGCTTTAGAATTTTCCTTACATGCTCGTACATGTCATGTACTGAGCCATTTGGCATGTATCATTTCATGATGCAGATACATGTATTTAGGATCATCAACAGACACTTCGTTGATACCACATGCAGTTCAAGTTAGCTATGGTGAGCCTCCTTGCTTTCGGAGGATGTCATTACTTTTTTAATTTTGTTAGGATATTGTGGGTATTGTCCCGACTTCCATCTTTGTCATTTAGAGGCTTCATAGATAGACATTAGAGTTTCAGTAGTCTGTTCATTTATTTTGTTAATTGTTTTAAAGATTTAAGTTGCCTATTTTATGGCGAGTTGAATATATTATTTTTATTCAGAGTTATTCATCTGAGTTAAAGATCTGTAATTGAGTTCAATAAATTTTATTCAGTTTTAAGCTTTGTAAGTTTGAGTTAGTCTTCCGCTTGTAGTCAGTAAGGATAAGGGTTCTCTTGGGGACCAACAATGGTTCTCGAGTGCCGTATACATCCAGGGTGTAGGCTCAGGTTGTGACAGTTTCATAAGAATTCTATATAGAAAAAGGATATACTATTATTATATAGATATTATTTTGATCCTTAAATAATATATTTATGATTTTCTCCCCTGTTTCTATTTGTTTTGACTTTTTTATATATAAAAATTGGCTGAAACAGGGATGACAATGGGGTAGGACGAGACAATTGCGAGGCAAACCAGCAAAGTTTTTAACCCGTCCCGCCCGTATAACAAATTATTTTATTCAACTCGCTCTGCCCCATCCCGCATAGACTCGCTTCACCTCGCCGCACCCATTATATTTTTTCTTTCTTTTTGAACTAACTAGGATATTAAAAGATGAAATCATAACATGCCTTAGACAATTGTGAATTTTATACTGCAAAAAAAGTTAAACTAAAAAATAACTGTTATAAAAAATATTACATGTATCTATTCTATATAATAACTACAAAAATTGGTGAAATGAAAAAAGAACGAAAAAAATAAAGAGAAAAATAAGAGGCTAAGATAATAAAAAAATCGTCAAATAGAAGACCAAAAAAATATAGTATAATGTGAACCCAGTGAATTGGAGAATTAAGTGTGAAAATTGGACCCATGATTTAAATGCTACGGGTGCACCAATATTATGAGTTGATAAAAATAATAAAATGTGGTGGTAGCTGGAATCGAATTGCAGTCGCGTGGTTGGTCACACTGGCTTTGTACCAGCAGTACTAACTGCCTTTTATGCTCTCCATGAGGGCACTTTTATTTATATTTTAATTTCTTCCAGTTTTTCAAAGTATGTATATAAATGATTTTTTTCGCGACCCATTTTTCGCAAAATGAGTTTTCAGTGCACGACCTAACAACTCTTTAGGGTTTGGGTGGATTGAAGAGTCACCATCTAACGAATTAAGGCGCGTTGGCACCTATCTAACCTAATCAAATCTACCTAAGGTCAACGAACCAGAGATCATGTAAGAGTTTAAATTACCTCGAGGGAAAGGTGTCAAGCATCCCTCGAGGTCCACAAAGGTGGGTCCCAGCCGTATCTCATTCAATTTTTGTGGGGGTTACAAGTAGCAATTAATGTCACTTCATTTTTATTTATTACTTAATTAAACATGCGAACTAAGTGATATAGATAAACAATAAACAAATATTAAATAATTAATAGAGAGATAGGCGAGGAGACAGAAAATGCACGACTATATATGCGAAAACTTTTTTTAATTTTATTAAACTACCCCAAACAATTATAATTATAAACAAATAAAAGGGAAAGGGAAGGGAGACTCTAAAACTTAAATAAACACACTTTACAGATCAGTTCTCGGCTTATTATGCCCTCAGCTTATTATTCGAAAAGACAAAGACCGATGGTTTGTCGTTTTAAGCTCGAGTCAATTGTCATCATCTCCGTAAAGGGCCTAACTCTACCCCACCTTCCGCATGCATAAGGTCCTAAAAGGTGCCTAGCATCCCCGCTTAATGTCCAAGAGGCATTGGACCACTACTAGGAGGTTTTGGACTAAAATAAAATATATGTTACCTAAATAGGCCCTCTAGACACCAAACAAAACACTTTGGACAACACTTAGCACGTAAAGTCTCATGTTGGCCTCTAGATTTTAATTAACATGCTTGCAAATACACATAATTAGTGAAGGTCTCATGCTAAGTGTGTGACATACAAACAAATATTATAACAGTAAAACTATTCAATTAAGAGGTGCAAAGAACATTACAGATGCAGAAGCGGATGATTAACTGGTTTTTAAAAGGTGGCAGAAAAACGAACATAAATGCAGGATTTTTTTAGAGCAGTAGCTTATCAGATTATTAATGCAGAGATTGTTTAAGTGGCAGTCAGCTTATTAGAAGCAGAAATTAATTGTTTCGGGCAAATTGAATCAAGGCAACATGTATTTAAAGCAATTCAGATTTAAATTGAAAGTGTTACTATGCTAGATTTAATTCTTAACAGGCGGAAAATATTTAAGCATTACTGGATGCAGCAATATAGTTATGCATAAAATTTACTGTATTTAGTTATAACATGCTAGAAATAGTTAACTAATTTATTTGAAGTGGCAGAAAAATAATTGCAGTGTAGAAATGACTTAACAGTGGACATAAAATATATATAGCAGGTTTGTTTCAGTTATTTAAAATGCTAGAAATTATTTAAAAAAATGAATTTATCATGCTGGATTTACTTAAACTGATTAATTAACATCTGTAGACGTAATTTTTGAACAAAGAATAAAATAAAACCAGATTTAAAACCTATAGGCATGACTTCTACACCAAAATGATATTTTTAAAAAAATTATTTAATCCTATAGGCATGGTATCTAACATGGCAGAATATATATATATTTCAATATAAATCAGATTATGACAATATTCAAAAAAAATCATTCGTAATATAACAGGAGCTTGATTTTAAGTGAAACAAGGAGCAACCATACATCATTTTATTTATTAATAAAGATTAAGAAGGCGATCATATAGATTAAGTAAACTATTTATAGTGGGTAGTTAAAGTGATTAAAAACATGATTAATTTTTTACACTATAATTGGACAAGCTTAAGTGAATGATTTGATGACAATAGTAACTTGTTTTATTTTAGACAGATCTGGAATGAAAATTATTAGAATATGAAACGATTAAAGAAATGATAATCCTATGGGCATGCTTTTCTAACACAAATAAATTGCGATAAAGTGAAAAGTAGCACGTAAACCCCTCCCCCGTAGACGATCCCCCCAAATTATTTTATACATTTATAGAGTCAGAGTATAAAAATTATTACAAAACTGAATCAATAATCGAATGACGAATATCAAAACAAAATGAGGTAAAGCTCCAAATCAATATCCCTTCCCATGACGACTCTTCGAACTCCCGAACTTATATAACCTGCTAAACGACAATATACAGAATACTACAAAATATTTACAAACATATTACATGCGATCATATAACATATTATAAGTAGAATCAAGCGTATAAAACTCAAACAATTACTGGAAGCCATATACATAACAATCACATCAAGAGGAGAAGAAGAATAACCCGTATGCTTCCTTTTAATTTGTTTCAATCACACAACAATATTCATAATAAAAGGATGCATGATGAAAGTTAAACTAATGAAGGAGAACTAACCGAGTAAGCAAAACATTTATCAGTAGTGAAGTCCAAACTTAAACCGATACTCGATCCGAACACAACAAAACCGAGTAGAGAAGCACTTAAAATGTTCACCACATTTTAAATCTTTAGAGTAGATAGTATTTTATGATTTTATTTAGAATGTGTAAGCGTATGTGAAAATGCCTAAAGAAGGAGGGAAGGGTCTGATTTATATTGTGAATGGGAGGACACATATTAAGGGAAATGAAATAAATTAGATTCAATTAAAAGTTTTCCTTATTTCAAAGGAGAGCCAAATAGATATTTTAATTTATTTTTACCAAATATAAAGAAAGTAAGAAATCGACTTCCTATAACTAAGAAGGATTAGCCAATGCCAGATTATACACAATTAACCATAAGGAAATAAATAATTATTTTAAGGAATGGGGAAATCAATAAGGGCATCCAATTAAAATAAACAAGCGAAATAAGTAAAAGGAACCAATTATAGCAAATCTTACCATAGCATGAGACATGCCGGATAAAATCAATTACCATAAACAGAGCAAGTAAATAAAGATTTATATAAATATTTACAACAAGGCTAAATTAACACATATGTCAGTTACAACGAAATCTCCGCATGGAAACAAATTGACTGGAAGAAGCTTATATTTAAATAATCAAGGACAAACCAAATAATTATTTTAGGAAGAACAACCACAATTCTTAATTAATTATGATTTTTACCATGTAGAAATTAAATAAGGGAATTCATAAACTAATAATTTGCTATATAAATGAAGAGAATATGCAACCCATCATTTAGAGTACAACCTCATTGTAGCAGGTATACTAAAACAATCTTCAAAAATTGTAGCAATGGACACAAATTGAATAGAAAATTGGCAGGTCGAAATAGCAGTAATTAACAGACTTCATTCACACAAAAATATAAGGACAAGAATATACACCAGTTTGTAGAAAACTATCATGAACTCATGTTTGCATGAGATTTCGCGAGCATCAGACTTTCATAGACTGAAACATGTAAAAATCACTCATTCTATATCAGTGAAACTCAAATGAAAATGAAATTGTTAGCCCAAAATGATATGATAATTGAAAAAAGTGAAGTGGACCTAGACATATTTGTTAAGATTCGTCTTTAATGGACTCCAAGCTTCAGAATCCTTGTCGCAGTCCGATGTTTTGCTGGTCAGAGCTGCATTTGACCTCGCCGATCGGAGAATGGGGTTCGCCATCTCTGTATCGCCGGAGCGCGTAGGCCGGAGGTCTCCTGGTCGCTGTTGGTTGCTGGCATTCGCTGGTGTTGTTGTTGCTAGACTTCATCAGGGAAAAGAGAGGATGGTGCCGGCTTCACGAAGCTCTCGCCGGGGCTGGAGCTTCGCAGTGCCTCGCTGGCCGGAGCTACTAGTTGGGCATCAACTTTCGCCGCTTTCTTCTCCCGAAAAGAGGAAAGGCGAGAGGGGGATAAAGATAAAGGGAAGAGAAGAGGCGGAGGGAGATGAGAGGGTCGCCGGTGGCACCTAATGGCGGCTTCATCGATTGTGCTGCTCGGAGAGGAAAAATCGGTAAGGAGAGGGGAGGGTGAAGGCCCGCGCGCTGATAGAAGAGAGGAAGAAGAGAATGAAAGTGTTTAGGGCTTTGGTCTTTGGTAGTTAAAATAGGAAAGAAAGGCTTAATAAATTTTGATCATTGATTTTAAAAGAGATGGGTGGCTAGGATCGATTCTTGAATAAAGGATGGCTGAGATTGAAACACTTGGAATCTGAAATTGGAATAAGAAGGCTAAAATTGGAATCAACAATGGCTATAATTGAAATGCAAATTGGATTGGAATGGCTAGAATTGAAATAAATTAGAATAGAATAGGCTAAAAATTAAATATTTTGGGGAAAAATTGAGGAGGTTCTATTCAATTAATAAGAAACTACAGTTATTATAATATTTTCATATAAATTAAACACATCTAAGTTTTAAAAGCATTTAATTAAATAAGTAAAGTAATCGTTTCGAGTTTAACTATCGATAAATTTAAAATAATTTAACAATAAATACAATATTTTTTTTATAAATTATGCATACTAAAATATATAATTTTTAGACAAAATCGATTAAAATGTTAAACTCGAAATATGTTTTAAAAATACGTATTTAATCGAATAGCACTTCTGAAAGGGTTATAGGTCGATCAAAATTGGGTGTCAACAACTGCCCCTTGGTTGCTTGGGAATGAATGATTAATTGTCAGGCAACCAATGTTGACTTAGTAGCTGATTTTGTCCGACTAACAGAAGATTTCGGTGGGATCAATCGATGTGATATAGAGTTGGAGAAGGGTACGACCGAGACTTTGGTATTAAGTCGCCTACATATCTCTGGTTATACGAGAATCAGGCCGTGTGTAGTTCTAGATTTAGGAACAAACGAAGTTCCTAAAATTGAAAAACAAAATGGTATGATTTCGAACGAGACTGATATCGGCTTGAATGGATAAGATTAGAGTAGTGAGAAGAGCATGATAGAGCGATTTCCAGTTTATGCAAAGGAACGGATGAAAAGTGGTAATATAAGTAGCAAAGATTTGATAGGGTCTTCGTTGCGATAGATATCGTAGCTGAGAGGGCAACTGATCGTGTCTGCAAAATCAGTCTCAGCAAATTTTAGCTTGTAATATGACTAAATAAAGTTATTAGAGCAAATATATATCATATAAATGATAAATGTAAACATGATGCAATTTCCCATATCGACCATGATGTTTTCCTTTAAGACTATGAAGATGATGTCTTAGGCTATGACGTCTACGGCCATGATATGCAAAAAACAAAATCCTCAGTTCATGAAAATGTTATATATGGACCATGAAAAGGATGCCCTTAGACTATGACACCTTCAGAACATGATAAGCATAAAGTAAATCTTTAGGCCATGAAATGACGTCCGCAGACCATGAAAGATGATGCCTTTAGACCATGACGCCTTCGGAATATAAATAATGAGTAGAGAAAGCGTATCTATTTTGATGTAATTCAAGCATCTTGTGGCTTGATTTGAAAGTGAATCTGTACATATGTATTCGAGCACAATGCAATATCGGGAACAATGCAATAACAGGCACATGCAATCTTCGGGCACAATGCAATCTTCGGGCATAGTGCAATTTTGGCCTTAATGTGGTATCGAGCTCAATGCAGTTCTCGAGCTCATGCGATAGATGATTGAGGGCATAGACCTTTGCCTTATTGGAAGGATTTAGTGTCATTTGTTGACAAATTTCGAACTCGGAATACTGTAGCTTGACCCTTCGTCCTATTGTAAGGAGAGGATATCATTGAGTGGCGATTTTTTGAGCTTGATATAAAGTAGTTTGATCCTTCCGTCCGATTGGAAGGATATGGTGCTCTTTTCTGGCGATTTGTCGAGCTTAATAATAGTCAGGCGATGTTGAAATTGCTTTTGTATGTGTACTTGTTTTTTCTACATTTCAAAGAAAAGTTGTGAGTTTATAAATGGGGGCAGTTGATCTGCTTGGACCAGCGTGCTTCCTTTGATTTGCCATCCAGACCTTTCCGGGCATTTGCTTTGAGGAAAATGTAAATAGAGGGGAGAGAGAGTTTTGAAAAGCTTTCGAAAATATTAATTTGTAAAAGTATTGTTGAATATTTGACTATGGCATAGTTTGACACTTTACAACTGTACGATTGAGAAAGGTCCCTTCGAATTTGATACGTTTCACAAATTTTTTGAAAGGCATTCAAAAAAATTCTGCCTCAGTAGAGCTTCTGTTATTCTAATCTTCATTGTAGATTTTAGCTTGATTGCTGTGAATTTTTAACACCCTCTCAAAAATTCTGCCCCAGTTACTACTGATTTGCTAAGAAATGCTGTTGAAAGAATTTTTTGAGTTCCTCCCAAAAAATTTGCCCCAGAATCGAGATTTTGCAAAGGAAATGCTCTTTGATGGAATTTTTGAGACCCTTTCAAAAATTCTGCCCTAGTTACACAATAAAGGGAAAAATGATATTTTTTATTATAATAAGACCGAACTCCATAGGAGCACCTACGTATCCCCTTTTAAATGAGAATCAGGTCTGACGTAGTTCCAAATACAAAGTAAAAGAGCATGAAACAAACTTAGATGTAATATCTCTTCACAACATCTGAGTTGATAGGTTAAGGCCAAACTTTTCCGTCCATTTCTGTAAGTATGAGTGCTCTGCCTGTCAACACCCGAGAGACTATGTATGGGCCTTGCCAATTTGGTGAGAATTTACCCTTTGCTTCATCTTGATTCGGGAAGATACGCTTCAAAACCAGTTACCCCGGTGAGAAATGTATGGGTCTGACCTTCTTGTTGAAAGCTCTGGCCTTTCAATTTTGATAGAGTTGACCATGACAAATGGCGCTAATATTTCTTCCATCTATTAATGCCAGATTCTCCGACCGAAATTGCATCCATTTAGCATCACTCAACTTCGCTTCCTAAATAATCCTTAGAGATGGTATCTCTACTTCAATAAGTATCACAACTTCATTACTATATACCAGAAAATAAGGTGTAGCCACTGTAGAAGTTCTGATGGTAGTACGATATCCCAACAATGCAAATGGTAGCTTTTCATTCCAATGCTTGTTATTATCGATCATCTTGCGCAGTATCATCTTGATGTTCTTGTTTGCAGTGTCAACCACTCCATTCATTTGGGGTCTATATGCTATCAAGTTTCGATGACTGATCTTGAACTTCTCACAGAATGATCTCATCAAATCACTATTTAGGTTGGTTCCGTTATCAGTGATGATTGCATCAGGAATTCCGAACCTACAAATAATATGATTTTTGACAAAGTCATCCACAACCTTCTTTGTAACCGATTTGTGAGAGTTGGCTTGGACCTATTTGGTGAAGTAGTCAATTGCAACAAGAATTAATCTGTGTCCATTGGATGCTGCTGGCTCGATTGGACCACTATCGTCCATGCCCCAATCTGCAAATGGCCAAGGTGAACTTGTAACATGGAGTTCGTTGGGAGGAACTCAGATCATATCTGAATGAGTCTTACATTGGTGACATTTCTAAACATAGCGAATGCAGTCTGTCTCCATGGTTAACCAAAAACATCCCAATCTTAAAATCTTTTATGCCAATGTAAAATCCTTCATGTGAGGACCACATGTTCCTGCATGTATCTCTTCAATCAACCTTCTAGCTTCTCCTGCTTTGACGCACCTTATCAAACCCAAGTCGGGAGTCCTCCTATAAAGGATTTCTCCACTTAGAAAGAATTGATTCGCTAACCTTTAAATTGTACGATTTTGTACACTTGTTGCATCTTCTGTATATTCACCGTTCTCCAAATATCCTCGAATGTCATTGTACCAAGGCTTTCCATCAGGCTCTTGCTCAACATAGAAGCAATATGTTGGTTGCTCATATATGTGGATGTAAATAGGATCAATGTAATTATGATCAGGATGTTGAATCATAGAGGATAAAGTGGCTAAAGCATCCGCGAATTCATTTTGGATCCTTGGTACATGCTTGAATTCCGTCTTGATGAACCTTTTGCACAGCCTATGCACGCACTAAAAATATGGCAACAACTTCCAATTTTTTATTGCCCATCCGCCTTGAACTTGATGAATCAACATGTCTGAATCTCCTATTATCAGCATTTCTTGGACATCCAAGTCAATCGCCCGCCGGAGCCCCAATATGCAAGCTTCATATTAAGCCATATTGTTTGAGCAAAGGAATCTGAGTTTCGCCGATACCGGATAATGTTGACTAGTTGGTGATATCAAAACAGCTACGGTGCCAGATCCATTCAAATTCTTAGCTCACTCAAAGAACATCCTCAAACTATCATATTCTTCAGAGATGTCTTCCCCCATAAAAGCCTCTTCCTCATTCGGAAAGTAAGTCTTCAATGGTCTATAATCCTCATCTACAGGGTTCTCTGCCATATGATCCGCTAATGCCTATGCCTTTACTAATTTTTTGGTAACATATATTATGTCAAACTCGCTCAATAGTATCTGCCATTTAGCAATTTACATGTGGGCATGTGTTTTGGAAAATATACTTCAGAGGATCCATCCTTGAGATCAGATAAGTAGTGTGTGAGGAGAGGTAGTGTCACAACTTCTAGGAAACCCTAGTTAAAGGACAACAAGTACGTTCCAATAGAGCATATCAAGCTTCATATGATGTGAATTTCTTGCTCATGTAATATATCACGTGCTCTTTCTTTCCTGTTTCATCATGTTGCCCCAAGATACAACTGAAAGCATTATCCAATACTGATATGTATAACAATAATGGCCTACCAGATTCAGGTGGAACCAAAATAGTAGGATTGGACACGTAATCCTTGATCTTGTCAAATGCTTGTTGACATTCGTCCATCCATTTTGCCGCAACATCCTTCTTCTACAACTTGAAAATAGGCTCACAAATGACAGTAAACTGGGCTAAGAAGCGGCTGATGTAGTTAAGTCATCCCAAGAAACTCATTACCTCCTTCTTACTCTTCGGTGGAGGAAGATCATGAATGGCTTTGATTTTCGATGGATCCAATTCTATACCCCAGCGGCTGACAATGAAACCAAGTAGCTTTCTAGCAGGAACATCAAAGACACATTTTGCAGGATTCAACTTCAAGTTATACTTGCACAGTCTGGCAAAGAACTTTCGTAGATCATCTAGATGATTTGAACCCTTCTTTGATTTGATTATGACTTCATCCACATAAACCTCAATTTCCTTGTGGATCATGTCATGAAACAGAGTGGTCATTTCCCTCATGTATGTAGCCCCATCATTCTTTCACCCAAAAGGCATTACCTTATAGTTGAAGACACCCCATGGTGTGATGAAAACAATTTTATCAGCATCGTCCTTGTGCATCTCAATTTGATGATAACCGGCAAAGCAATCCACGAATCATTATGTTTCATGCTTGGTGCAGTTGTCAATCAGGATGTGTATATTGGGCACCGGAAAATTATTCTTGGGCACTGGAAAGACATTTGCAAGGCATGTCGTATATTCCATCACTTGGAGAATTCCGACGGCCTCTAATTGCTTTGATATTTCCTCTTTAATTTTCAAGCACAACTTAGGCTTGTATTTTCTGAGTTTCTCCTTCACTGGATGACATGATGGATCAGTGGGCAACCGATGAGCCACTATTGAAGTGCTTAGCCCTGTCATGTCTGCATAGGACCAGGCGAAAATATCCTTATTCTCTATGAGAAACTCGATATACTCTTTCTTGTCGTCTTCCTTCATATGGATTCTTACTCGGGTCTCTTGTGTTACCTCCGAATTTCCCAAATTTACCACCTCTGTTTCCACTAAGTTTTGATTGGGGTTTTCCTCGAATTCCTCAACCTTTCTGATTAATTCTTTGGGGACTTCACATTCTTCGACCTCTTCTAAGTCATTAATGTTAAGTTGCGCAGTCTCATTATATGCCATAGACTCAGATTCAACATTTTTATAATAGATTTTGCTGGAAGAAAGAATAACACCCAAATAAATATAGGATATTAAATAGATGGGAAAAATAACTTTATTGATTAAAACTCATGAGTTTCATAATACTTGCATTTGAAAACAATAAAAGAGAATTGGAATTTAAAACTATTTATTGAAAACTTTTAAAAACTTGATAGAAAAACATCTTCCAAAGCTACCCATATCCCCGACGAGGTCTGGATGGAGTTGAGGTCCAGTTGCTGATGCCGATCTTTGCTTCCTTGCTTCTGTTAGGTTCCCTTTTCTCCTCCTCGTTGATCACGACATTGCAACCTTTCCTTTCATCCTTGGTTAGAGACAAACTCTTCATGTCTTCTAGAAGCTAATTAGTGATGCCCCCTATGAAACCTGTTGATCGTAATGATTGGTGCAACGGTGGTACGGGCTGCCTCAATGGGTAGTAGTACCCATCTATAGGTGATTGCTAATCAAGCAACTCCTCAATAGTATATTTATATCCCATGCCAAAGTGGTTGAATGACGAACGAGTTGTATGGGTTCAACTATCCCTTGTAATCTATCTCTCAGACCTTTCCCAAGTTCGAAACCAAACCAGGCCATGATATCTATGATCTTCTGGATAAACCACTGTTGCACTTCAATGTTGCCGACAAGATTAACCGTATGGTACATCTCTCCATCTAAATGATTATCTTCCTTCTATCGCATATACAAGGTGTCCTCTTTCCCCATGGACTACAACTTCTTCATGATCCCATTCAAACTTCAAGCATTGATGAAGAGTAGAAGGAACCACTCCAGCCATGTCAATCCAAGGATGACCCATAAATAGGTTATATGATGATGGAATGTCCAAGACCTGGAAAGCTATTGGGAAAGTAGTAGGACCAATGAGCATGTCCAAGGTTATTTCCCTAATAGTACCCCTCTAAGAGCCATCAAATACTTTCACATTCATCTTCCAGGTTTTGGATCTTTGCACTATCCACGCCCAACCTAGTCAACTTGCTCAGAGGGCAAATATTCAAACCAGAACCTGAATCTACCAAAGCTTTGGTGATTACCTTATTATGATATTGAGCAGAAATATAAAGAGCCTTATTGTGGACTGTTTCTTTAAGTGGCAGTTCATCTTCACGGAAAGATATTATGCATGCCTCAAATACCTGCCCGACCATTTGGGCTACCTCCCCATGAGTGATGCTAGACAGGACCTAGGCTTCACCCAGAACCTTCAAAAGAGCATTTCGATGAGTTTTGGAAGATTGCAGCAATGACAAGATGGATATTTGGGACGGGGTTTTACTCAATTTCTCAACCATAAAGTAATCTTTGGCTTGAACCTTCTTCCAAACACCTTGATCTTCAAACTCTACAATTGGTGCCTTGAATTTGCTAGAGCTACACTGAACCAAATTTTTGGAAGTGTAAATTCTTCCGGATCTAGTCACTCCTACTTTAGCGTCTGCTTCTTCCACTTTTGTCTTTCCTTTCCCATAATCCCATGGGACATCATGGGTATCATATTGGATAGGAGGAGGCGCTCTAAGAACGGTGAATGGGGGCCTCGGCATGGCGACCTCAAACTCAAAAAGAGCACTCTTTTGCAATACAACTAACGTTTGAGTGGTAGCAGTAATTGATTTTTCTGGCTCAAGGACCCAAATGGATTCCTCCCAATCCGAGGTATCACTAGCTTCTACCATATTGACCTGGTGGTTAGGAAAAGGGTTGTTAGCAACATTTGGTGAAGGATCCTTGTGTTGGATGGCCTTTGTATCAATCAACATTTGAACCTTATCTTTCAAAGCTCTCCAAACTTCGGTAGCATGACTCTTCATCCCAGAATGATAAGCACATACCTTGTTAGGGTCGTACCATTTTGCGCGAACATCTACAAGCAACGTAGGAATTGGGGTGACATAGCCAGCCTCCTTCAACCTCTCATAAAGCTGGGCTATAGGTTCAGCCAGAGGGGTATAGGTCTTTGTGGTTCTTCTTTCATATAGAGATTTATTTAAGCAATTTGGTGTTTGAGTGGGTGGTGAAGTTTGGAAGTATGCTGGTTGGGCATTATAGACAGGATATGAAGCTTGTTGATATTAATGAGGAGCATTTTGGTAATATGAAGGAATGGGATGGGGAGATATACGTTGTGGAGTTGGGGGATATGGAGATTGAAGATATGAAATTTGAGGATATAGAGATAGACGTGGGGTTGTTGCTTGGTACTTATAAGGGGTTTTGGTTCCCTGAGCCATCATTACCGAACCTATTTTCTTCTAGTTTTCTGCAATTCCACCAGATTGCAGAGCTTTGTTGGTGGCTTGCAAGTCCTCCAAGTTGATGATAGTCTAATTTTTTATGCCCTCTTCAATTCTTTCACCTAATTTGATGATATCAGCAAAACTCTTCTCAGCCACGAGCATCATCCTATCATAATATTGTGGCTCTTGGGCGTGGATGAAATAATATTTCATTTGAGATACCTCCATAGGAGGTCTGACCCTATCTACCTCAGACCTCCATCTTATGGCGTAGTCCCAGAAGGATTCACTTGGCTTTTTCCCCAGGTTTTGATGTAGAACCAGTCACGTGCATTCTCTACGTTAAATCCAAACCTATTCATGAAGTATGTTTCCATGTCCACCCACTCAACCCATTTTCGTGGGTCTTGTTCAATATACCATGATAGAGCCTCCCCGGTAAGACTCCTCATAAACAACTTCATGCGTATCTTCTCATCTTCTCCCATTCCTACAAGTTGGTCACAATACATTCTTAGGTGGGCTTTAGGGTCTCCGATGCCATTGAACATTTCACACTTTAGAAGTTTGTACCCTTCAGGTAGTTTTACGTCGCGGTGCATGCACAAATCCTCATAGCTCAGTCCTCCTAACCTCTTGCTTCCTTCTACATGTTGCACTATGTTGGCCAAATTGTCCAATCTCTCGATCATGGCTTTTATCAGAATGTTCTTTTGAGAGGACTCTGATTCATGGTAGTCACGGGTTAGGGGAGTGGTTTCCACATATATGGGGTTAAGGTTGTGATTTCCAGGAGCATACGAAGGGTTTGCAATATGGTTAGGAATTGGTTCTGGAAGGCTTGTCAAGAGGAGAAGAAGACTAACCCGTACACTTCCATTTTATTTGTTTCAATCACACAACAATATTCATAATAAAATGATGCAGGATGAAAGTTAAACTAATGAGGAGAGCTAACCGAGTAAGCAATATATTTATCAGGAGTGAAGTCCAAACTTAAACTGATACTCGACCCGAACACAGCAAAACCGAGTAGAGAAGCACTTAGAATGTTCACCAAATTTTAAATCTTTAGAGTAGAGAGTATTTTATGCTTTTAATTTGAATGTGTAAGCGTATGTGAAAATGCCTAAAGAATGAGGGAAGGGTCTGATTTATATAGTGAATAGGAGGACACATATTAAGGGAAAGGAAATAAATTAGATTCAATTAAAAGTTTTTCATATTTCAAAGGAGAGCCATATCAGATATTTTAATTTATTTTTACCAAGTATAAAACAAGTAAGAAATTGGCTTACTATAATTAAGAAGGATTAGCCAATGCCAGATTACACACAATTAACCATAAGGAAATAAATAATTATTTTAAGGAATGAAAAAATCAATTAGGGCAGCCAATTAAAATAAACAAGAGAAATAAGTAAAAGGAACCAAATTATAACAAATCTTACCATAGCATGAGACATGCCAGATTTACACAAATTTAGTTAGAGTAAAGACATCACTTAAGGAGTCATCATTGTATCTAAAATAATATTATTTCCATAAGCAAAAAATACTATAATAAACATCAAAAACATCAAATAAGAGTATCAATCAGTGTAAAATCAATTACCATAAACATAGCAAGTAAATAAAGATTTATATCAATATTTACAGCAAAGCTGAATTAACACATATATCAATTACAATGAAATCTCCGCATGGAAACAAATTGACTGGAAGCTTATATTTCAATAATCAAGGACAAACCAAATAATTATTTTAGGAAGAACAACCACAATTCTTAATTAATTATGATTTTTACCATGTAGAAATTAAACAAGGGAATTCATAAACTAATAATTTGCTATATAAATGAAGAGAATATGCAACCCATCATTTAGAGTACAACCTCATTGTAGCAGGTATACTAAAACAATCTTCAAAAATTGTAGCAATGGACACAAATTGAATAGAAAATTGGCAGGTCGAAATAGCAGTAATTAACAGACTTCATTCACACAAAAATATAAGGACAAGAATATACACCAGTTTGTAGAACACTATCATGAACTCATGTTTGCATGAGATTTTGCGAGCATCAGACTTTCATAGACTGAAACATGTAAAAATCACTCATTCTATATCAGTGAAACTCAAACGAAAATGAAATTGTTAGCCCAAAATGATATGATAATTGAAAAAGAGGAGCAGACCTTGACAGAACTGTTAAGATCCGTCTTTAATGGACTCCAAGCTTAGGAATCCTTACCGGAGTCTGATGTTTTGCCGGTCAGAGTTGCATTTGGCCTCGCCGGTCGGAGAATGGGTTTCGCCATCTCTATATCGCCGAAGTGCGTAGGCCGAATATCGCCTGATCGCTGGTGCCGTTGCTGGTTGCTGGCGTTCGCTGGTGTTGTTGTTGCTCGACTTCATCGGGGGAAAGAGAGGATGGTGCCGGCTGCACGAAGCTCTCGCCGATGCTGGAGCTTCGTAGTGACTCGTTGTCTGAAACTGCTAGCTGGATAGCAGCTTTCGATGCTTGCTTCGCTAGAAAAGAGAAGAGGCGAGAGGGGGAGAAAGATAAGGGGAAGAGAAGAGGCGGAGGGAGTCGAGAGGTTCGCCGGTGGCACCAAGCAACGACTTCATCGGTTGTGCTGGCTGGAGAGGAAAATCGGCAAGGAGAGGGGACGGTGAAGGTCCACGACGCTGAGAGAGAGGAAAAAGAGAATGAAAGTGTTTAGGGTTTTGGTCTTTGGTAGTTAAAATAGGAAAGAAAGGCTTAATAAATCGGGACCATTGATTTTAAATAGATGGGTGGCAATGATCAATTCTTGAATAAAGGATGACTGAGATTTAAATACTTGGAATCTGAAATTGGAATAAGAAGGCTAAAATTGGAATCAACAATGGCTATAATTGAAATTCAAATTGGATTGGAATGACTAGAATTGAAATAAATTAGAATAGAATAGGCTAAAAATTAAATATTTTGGAGAAAAATTAAGTAGGTGCTATTCAATTAATAAGAAACTACACTTATTATGATATTTTCATATAAATTAAACACATCTAAGTTTTAAAAGCATTTAAATAAATAAGTAAAGTAATCGTTTTGTGTTTAACTATCGATAAATTTAAAATAATTTAACAATAAATACAATAATTTTTTATAAATTATGCATACTAAAATATATAATTTTTAGATAAAATCGATTAAAATGTTAAACTCAAAATATGTTTTAAAAATATGTATTTAATCGAATAACACTTCTGTAAGGGTTATAGGTCGGTCAAAATTGGGTGTCAATAATTTTTTTCGAAGTTAACGGGTGCACGTGCACCGCCACCTTTACATGTGGGTCCGCCTCTATTTCCAAGTCAATCAATTAAAAATTAAGGAAAAATGATCAATAATATATACTGCTAACACAGTAAATATGCTTTTCTTCCTATTTGTTTTAAGATAGAAAAAGTTAATGTTGAATTATGAAGAGTAAATTAAAATATCGGGTTTGTTTATCATCTTACAAGTATAATTTATTTTTTTCATAAATGAAAACATATGTAATTGATATATTTACTTATGCTAGAGTCAGTACTAATAATTCATTTATATAAAAATTGAATTTATAACATTTTTTAGCTATTGTTTTATTTAACCTGCATAAAACAACAAGCCGCCCTGCCTCACATCAATTTCTGAAATGATTATTTCAATACGCCCAACATAGCCTTAAACTTGTATCCAGTGTTGGTCCTTAATGGTTCGATTCTCAATTTAAATAATAATAAAATGCTTATGAAATAAATATATGACTTCTCCAATAATTTGACGCGATAATACAATAATGTAACTTTACAAATGCTCATAAAATAGAAACAACAATAACTAACATGAAAATAACTATACAAGTGTAACACAAAAGAAATTAAGAGAAATATGGTTACTTGGAATTTTGAATTAAGGGTGACATTAAGGTTCCAAAATTAAATGGCGGTGACATAAGTTTTATTATTGAGTGTAGGTGACAATTATATAATTAAGGATTAAGGATTTATGAGGTATTTGTGGGAGTGGCCTTAAGTTTTTAAGTTGACAGTTTGGTCCATTTTATTAAATGAGGGATAAAAGGATAAAAGATTAAAATCTAGTTTAAGCAAATTTGGTGGGAACAAAAAATGGAGGGAAGACAGCGAACTAAAAGGGAAAATAAAGCTTTCCCCGTCGGATTCCTCCTCCTCCTCCTCCTCGTCTTCTTCTTCTTTCTTTCTTTCTTTCTTTCTTTCTTCTTGTTCTCTTCATATTTTTCTTCTTCTTCTTGTTCGTACATTATTGGTATTGACTGCTATTCTTTGTGCTTCTTCTTCTTATTTTCTTTTTAAATAAAATTTTGGTAAACAGTGGACCAGATTTTGTTATGTATCAATTGACATTACTTCATAAGTGATTGTGTTCACACATCATTATTTGATAAGTAATTAATAGTTCTTTGAACCATTCCTCGCCATCTGACATACCTATAATTTTTTAAATAATTTGCATTCTCGTTTCTAACAGATAGTTATATATGTTGCAACAGTTGACTATTGGAATAGATGATAGTTTTGTATTGCAATAAAAAATTACATGTTGCAACAGTCATATGTTGTAACATATGACTTTCCTCTTGGAGATGTCACAATAGAATAGTTAAATGCTGCAACATATGATTTATCAACTCAAACAGAATAATCATATGTTGCAACATATAATTTACACATTTTGCAATATATGACTTGCAAAATATGCAACATAAGATTTATGTTTTGCAATAGAATAGTTATATTTATTAATATATGATTTACATGTAGCAACAAATTAGTCATATTTTATAACATATTATTTGCACATGTTGCAACATGTAATTTATGTGTCGCAATAGAATACTTAAATGTAGTGACATTTGACTTATATCTAATGAAATAGAATAATTATATGTTGCAACATATAACTTACACATGTCACAATATGTGATTTATGTGTTGCAACAGAATAGTTATAACAACAACATATGACTTGCATGCCGCAACAAAATAGTCATATGTAGCAACATATGACTTATACATGTCGCAACAGAATAGTCATATGTAGCAACATATGACTTATATATGTCGCAACAGAATAGCCATATATTGCAATATATGACTTACATATGTCGTAGTATGTGATTTATGTGTCGCAACGTAATAGTTATATGTAGCTACATACCTGTATGTCGCAACAGAATAATAATATGTTGTAATATATAACTTACACATGTTATAACATGTGATTTATGTGTCGCAACAAAATAGTTATATGTAGTAACATATGATTTTTGTTGCAATATAATGATTATATGTTAAAACATATCACATACATGTTCCAACAAAATAATCATATATTGCAATATGTAACTTATAAATGTTACAACATGTGATTTATGTGTCGCAACAAAATAATTATATATAGCAACATATAATTTTTTTGTTGTAATATAATGATTATATGTTGAAACATATCACTTACATGTTCCAACATAATAGTCATATATTGCAATATATAACTTATAAATGTTGCAACATGTGATTTATGTGTCACAACAAAATAGTATATGTATCACACTACAACAAAAGAAGGATTTAACGGCAATTATTTAGCGACAATAATAAAATTGCCGCTAAATAGCATTTTAAAGCCAACATTTACCGGCAATTAACCTTAAGCCACTAAAAGGTAACCCTTAATATCACTTTCCTTTTATCTTTTATCCTCAAAAATACCCAAAAACTCCCTTCAGTCAAATTTTATTTCATTCTCAAATTCCCAAAATATTCGATCTCTCTTTCTCCATTCCATCTGAAGCGCTGGGTTGATTTGAAGCTTCCTTCCATGGCTACGATGGATTTGATATGAAGCACAAATTAATTTTGATTTATTTTTGATTGATCTGAAGCACTCAGCAAGAGGTAATCTGTCTTTCTTTCTGCTCGATCTCTCTTTCTCGACCTCTCAATCTCTGATTCTCATTGGTAAGCACACAACAAGATTAACTTGGATTTGTTTTAATTAGCTTCGTATAGCTTTGAAGAAAACATAGCTGGAAAAACCTGGGTATATTTAGCATATTCTGTTTTCTTCTATATTTAGCTTGAGAAAATGATGTGAAATTCTCTATCTCAGGATCAGTAGTCATGGTGAGGTAAATATAAAATGTTATTTGAAACTTGTTCTTGAACAATTCATTGTAGAACCCTAATTGAGTTCTATAATTTCCAGAGAAGAGAGAAGATTGTAGTTGATTGAGAAAATGTATATATGATGTTACAATTGGGAGTTCTATTACTTATACAAGAACTGACCGAAGTAGTGATGCATCTTGCTGGAGATTGTTTTCATTAATTGATTTGCATTGGGAGTTCTGTTACTTTACAATTGCTATTGATTGAGATTATGTATATCGTTTAATTTGCATCCCCATTGTCATTTCCTCCACGTATAGATAGTTTTTCAGTCTTTTAATGATTAGCTTGCTCTAGGTAGTTTTATTTTTTAGATGGCTACCACAGCTAAACAACTGAATCATTACAAATATCACACAATAATTCATCACTCAACAACTTTTATCTATTTCACCACCATGAAAATGACCTATTAATGAAAGTTCACTCTTACTTATCAAGAGAGTTTGAATTTTTTTTCAATAGAGTACCTTAACATGCCGAATTGGAGACCTTAGTGTTACAATATTAGACTCACACTGACCAAGTAATGCCCTTTAAGACATTCGAGTGTGATACTTGGGATAGGAAGGTGAAGTATCTGGTGGCGCAAATCCCTGTCAAAACAAATAGGAACATGCAGCTAGTTGATGCAAGTCTATTTGTCTATGTAGGGGCTTAGGAAAACCAAATAAACTAACGAAGCCTTTCAACATGTCATGTAATCCAAGTGCTACAATAATACTTTGATGAACAACAAGTAATATAGCTCTTAAAGTCCAAACATATATCTGTAGGCTTCTATACAGTACAGAATAGTTCGGAGCAAACATGTTAACGAAAAACAAAATAAGATCACTCCTTTACAGAAAATGGCTTCTAATGATTAATCTTAAAACACCATTACCTGATATGGTAATGAGTACTAGTCGGTAACTATAGTACTCGAAAAGGTTCGAGTTATATAATATGTGTATATATGGATTGAGGGGCTAGTAGCTGACCTCTGAAACGATTGTAGTAGCTGCACCACCTTCACCCATTGAGAAGAATTTAGCAAATACATGTTACCAAATCAGCAATGAACAAATCATTTCGTTTGTTGACGTGTTACTTTTGTAATTGTAAATGGATTTACTTGACAGATTGAGCTACAAATTGGTAAGATACAAGAAAATGAAGTTGTGGAACAGAGTGTGAAGAACAAACCAGTATGCCAACTAACATAAATGAGGCAGAGAGCTAACTCATTTGATCATAATCCTGATAGGAATAATGTGTAAATTGATAAGTCTAGCAAGTGAAATTGTTGTCATATTATGAAAAAGTTTGGGGGGAAAGGTGTGTTGACTGTTGAGTACCTTAAACAAAAATCCTACACCAACAAGAAAGTTTCCTAAGCATGTCCCAGCAGACGCAGCCTGAAACCATTTCGTTTTGCTTCAAGTATATATCTCACTATGAATCACTAAATTTAACACATTAGTAAAGATGATAATTTCTAACCATCAAAACAGGCAGTCTTCCAGCAGCATCTAGTAAGGAAATGCCCATAGCAGCAAAATGAAGCTGAAAGAGAAGTACTAATAAATGATAGTATGAGATCCTATTTTAGAAACAGTCCAGAGTCACATTGTAGTTTCAGGAGTCAAAACCTGGATGAATCCCATTGTTGTAGTTGCTAAGACCATCGATCCAACGCTTGGTTCTTGATCGAAAGAATCACATTTATCGTGTCGTGGTATTGAGAGAAGAGCCTGTTTTCGGGTGCTAAACCATAATCCAATGCAACAACAATGGTGGGGACTTCGCTACATATATCGTTACGACTTTCATGTATTATTGTACTTGCTACGCTGAAGTGAATCCTCCCTCCAGCAACACCGAAACATAATCAGAGAAGCTACTGGTTCTTACTGTTGAGATTCTTGAGAAGGGTATACTGCAGACTGCAGAGTACCCTGGCACTAAAAGAGAGTTTGTTAAGTTTAAACACTATATCTATAACTATCATGTTAATTATTTGATCTTTTATGCTAATTTTTTTTTGTAATTGCAGAAAAGTGAAAAATTTCTTGAAAATTCATATGGCTCTGTAGAAGTTGTTAAGTTGGATCAAAATATATGGGTGCAAGCACATCGATATGTGCATTTCAATTGTGAATCAGATGTGGTCAACTATTACAAAAAGTGAGTATTATATCTTTAATAATATTGCAGTGAGCTGTGGAAAGCTCCCATCTTTAACACTATCACAGATATACTAAAAATCTCCCTCCTTTTTGCATCTGTTATAGGCCATGTTTCTGGGAGGAAGAACATTGGGATTATGTCAGGTATGTCTTTCTCCAAATCTGTTTCCTCGTTATACTGAATTTTGAAGCTATTGCCTTAGGTATGTTACATTGTAGTCCTTCTAGGTAACACTAAGTGACTAGTCCAATAGTAGTAGAATAATTTGGAAGATGAAATTGCAGACATTTATAGCATACTCATGCTGATACTCATGCCGATATTCTGCTTATAAACTTAACAGATCGAAGCAAAGTGAAATTTTAAGGAATAATGTTCACTTTTCCCCTAGTATAACCAAACTATAATATGAAAAACAACTCATAATATTTCCATGAGGATGTTTCCAACATAAATAATCACAGTTTGGTGTACCTACAAATTGACAAAGTAAGAAACAACTCTGCAGAATCATAAATACTATATCTGCTTCAGAACACATTAAAATGGCTATTGGATAAGGAAGAAAATTTATAGACAAGGAAATTCAGATCATTATCCAACCAAATTGTTCTTGCATAATTGATTTATTTGACGTTGTTGTTCCAACCAAATTAGACAAGTTGGCATAGACTTCCTTCATACATGGGCGTTCATTTGGATCCTCATTCAAGCATTTTACTTCCAAGTCTATGATGTTACTAGCAAGCTCATCGTTATCTTACAAAATTGATTCATCCACTGTTGATATTTTTTTCTCCTTGGAGATGCTTCATAATCCAGTGGTGGATTGCCATTTTCTTCTCTATTTCTTCAAATTTTAGTCACCTAGTCTTAGTGAGTAAGATATGTAATTGTCATATCAATGTTTTGTCATCTAACCATCTGCCGCTATATGTGTACAGTGGTATACTCATTAAAATGACTAGCTTGTTCAAGGAATGGCACACTGATCTAGAAAGCTGCAACATTTTTGCATTAGGGAAATAAAGCAGTGGCTTAATTGCCTTATTTTCTCAGTTGTTGAACAAAGTTTATCTATTTTGATAATTCATTTAAGTGAATGACATTGTTTTGAGTTTGGTAATTCTTCTTTATTACCTTCAAACTTATTTCTTTTGTAAATTTTATTTTTGATGTTATAAAAGAGGGTTAAATATATGAATTTATGACAGTTTTAAAGCGTTACAATAATTGAGTGACAATTATTATCTTTGCCAGCAATAGCAACAGCCACAAATATGCGTGTTTCTAAGATGGCTTTAATGGCAATAGTAAAGGCCGCTAAATAAATGCCACTAAAAGTAATTACTTTTAGCGGCAATAATAAGGGTCTTTATCGGCACTCGACATAAATGCCACGAAAGGCTTTAGCGACATTGGATCCAATGACATTTAATCAAATGCCGATAAATATATTTGTGGCATTAAATATTACCGCTAAAAGGAAAATCAATTGCCGCTAAAGGTCTCTTTTGGTGTAGTGTCAACATTTGAATTTTATAGCACAATAGAATAGTCACATGTTACCACGTAAGACTCATATGTTGCAACAGATGATGACGTTGTATTTTATCATTAGTACTAATTATTTTATGAATTAATTTCTTCAGGTACAATAAATTGGGGGATTATTTGCAGGGATTGGTTGTTGTGGTGAATGGATCGAGAAGAAAAATTAATATATTTGGCATTGGAAGGATTGTAAGAAAGGGTCGGTAGGAATGATTGTCGAAAGAAATATTTTATATGATGATTTTGTGAATTTAATCATCCATAATTGTGGACGCAATTGTCAATCAAAAGATCTTGTCATCAGTTAGATTCCTATTTTTTTCATAATGAGAAGGTCTTACCTTTTAAAATAACTGAGCAACCTAGTTTGCTTGTTTATTTGGGAGGAGCAGTGAGACCCATATTAAGAGTCTACCTGGTTGAAAATCCTATCGAGGAGAATCATAAGCTAGAAGAAGACCAACAAGATATGTTAAATGATGAATTTGATGTTGTGGACATGAATAATCACGATAATAAAATTGGAAGAGATGAAATGCCGGACTTTGGGAGCAACAATCCTCCTACACCTATTATTGGCAGTAACAATCCAGCTTCTTCTCAATCATCACGTGTGAGTAATGTTCGAGATGATGAAACCTGTTTTTATAAGGGAATGACATTCAAGAACAAGGAAAAACTAGCAAATTCATTGAAAATTGTTTGCTTGAAAAAAGATTTTAGACTGAAAAAGGTGATCAATTTTCGTAATGTATATTCTTTTAAATGTTCATATCTGTAGTGCAATTGGTGACTGAGGGCTGTGAAATTTACAAGTAGCAACATGTTTGTCATTAGAATCTACGAAAAGTACCATACATGTGGTTCAGAGCATCTTATGTGCCATAATCCGCATGCCACGATAAAAGTCATAGGTAAGTACTTTGAAAATAGGTTTTCCAATGGTAAAGGCCCATCCACAAGATACATGTCATATCAACTCCACACAGAATTGAGTTGTAAGGTAAGCTATTGGAAGATTTATAAGGTGATGGAGTATGCTAAATCTTCGGTTAGGGGAACACATGAGCATGGGTATGCAGTGCTTAATGTGTACCGTTATATGCTTGAAATTGCAAATCTAGGAAGCAAGACGACATTGTCGCTTGATGAAAATGGGAGGTTTCTTTATATTATATGCCGCTTGAATGATTGGTTTTCAACAATGAAAAAAGTAATAGCCGTTGATAGAACATTCCTGAGGAGCAAGTATGAAGAAGTTTTGCTATCGGCGGTGGCACAAGATGCTGAGAATCATATATTTCTAGTGGATTTTTGTGTTGTGGACAAGGAATGCTATGCCTCATATAAATATTTTTTTGAACAGATGAGAAGCTGTGTAGATAATATTGATGAGTTGTGCATTATTTCGTATAGGTATCCAAGTATTTGAAAGATGGTTTCGACTATCTACCCTACAACTCATTATGGTTGTTACATGAGACACCTTGGGGTAAATATTTAAAATAACTTTCACAATTCAAAGGTAGTATCCCATTTTTATAAAGGAGCAAAGGCGTACGATAGATGTGAGTTCAATGACCATTTCAATTAAATAAGAGATTTGATACCAAAGGCGGTTGAAACTATTGAACGTATTGGATTCCATACATGGAGCAGTGTATTTTGCTCGGGAAATAGGTACATTATTGTCTATACTATCTTGTTTGAGTTTATTGTAATTTTATGTTTTTTTCTGATTGATTTTTATTTTTTGTTGTGTAGATATAACATTATGACGTCAAACACCCGTGGAGTCGGTGAATGCTATGTTTGAGAGAGAATTTCTCATTGTCGCTCTATTTGATGAAATAAAAAGGAGATTTGCACTTTTATTTCACCAGAGGCATATGGAGCTGGTGAAATCTGCAAATAGATTTGTTCCTTCAATTGATATCAAAGTATGTCAACTCGGACAACAAGTTTTTGGCTCATCAAATTGCTAACTACAAGTTCAGTGTCACTGGTCATGGTGATGTTTCTACGGTGAATCTACAAAGAAGAACTTGCACTTGTAGAAGTTTTAACTTGGACAAAATTCCTTGTCCACATGCCATGGCAGTGCTTCGATCCCAATATTGTGCCAATTTTAGAAATCAAATTTGAGAGTACTTATCTCCATATTATTCAGTGAAAAAATACATAATTGCATTGGATTGTCCCTTTTGGTATCATAGAGAGAGAAATACCTTTTTCATACGTTGATCAAAGCAAACCTGGAAGAAGGAGATATAAGAGACTACATGGAGTTGGTGAATCATTTCCAACAAGAAAAAATAAGTGTTTTGTATGTAAGGACTTTGGCCACAAAAGAACTACATGCCCAAATTAAAATGCTCCATAAGTATTGTTGAATTTAATGAATGTCCTTTTTTATTTGAGGATGATGTATCTTATCTTAATTTGAATCAGCTTATGTTATTTATATTAAATGTGTGACTTATTTTGAACTGATGCATCTTTAAAACATAACTGTGCATCTGTTACAATATATGTCAATTATGTGTTACTACTTACAACATAATATTGCATCTCTTTCAACAGATGTTAGTTGTGTGTTAGTTCCTATAACATAATTGTGCATCTGCTTCAACATATATCAATTATGTGTTAGATCTTACAACAGAATATTGCATATGTTCCAATATATATCAATTATGTGTTACAAGTACAACATAATAACATATATGTTCCAACATAGTAGGCATATGTTGCAACATATTTCTAATTAATAATTACATGCTAAGTATGAACAATCAATAATTATTGTCATTGAAACAACTTTCAAGAAAAAAACTATCATTAATTAGAACTCTTCATATTTTATTCTTTTTTCAAAAAAAAAAAAAAGTTTGTTGCATTTAAAAAGTCAAAAATTGCAATTTCTTCTTTAGAAGTTGCAACTTTTCACATACATTCCTTATAAGAGAAAATGTAAGACTTTTGCTCGGAATGAAGAAGAAATTTTCAAAAAAGACTAGGAGTAAAAAATGAAAATTTAAAACTACATTGAAGACCTTTCAAGGTATCTACTTATTGCTATCGTTGAAAAGATTGCTTCCGGCACATTCAAAGATTTAATGAATGTTAAATTAAGGTATGTATGTATATTAATCAATTTTGCGCCTCTCTTTAATTTAATTTCCTAACCATTTGATTTGATTTCTCAGTTTTAGGGTCCTTAATCAAGTCGGTAATGAACCTTCTGTATATCAAAATGTATCATTGGTCAACTTTCCTAATTTTAGATGGCTGGTGAATCGTAGGTTAGTAGTTCAAAAATTCATTTCTTTCCTGGATATTTGCAGGGCATCAGGAAATTTAGAAGCCTCATACAGAAAAGGCGCGGTAATTTTTAATATTTTTCGTGTTTATTCACGTTTTATCAATGTATTCTGCCTTTTAAATGTGTTATTTCTTCTATAGTTTGAGTTCTTCAAAAAAAATGATTCAAATGCATTGGAAATGATTAATCAAGAAGCAGGCGGAGGCTACATTGGTGCATCCTATGCACTTGCCATAATTTCAATCTTCAAGAGTGGTGAATCCATAAGAGAAGGCTTAATATTCATTGCCAACATGAAACAAACAGAGCCACAAAAAACCAGGACATGTCGACATAAGTTACGGCAAGTTTTAAGTAGAATGTGAATGTTAGAACCTCATGTGTTAGAATAAAGATCCATTTGTTGCATTGTTCATCAACATGAGCAAAACTTTTACAAGAATGGCTGGCCCAAGGAAAGTGACGATGAAGATGATATTTGTTCTGAATCATGTAGTTGCAATTTAGAACTAGCTTATGTAGTTAAATTTTTGCCTCACACCACTGTAATTCAATTAAATTGTGACCTAATACAACATGTGGTTTTTGGTTTTGTTATTAAATTATGACCTAATTTGACATTTTTTATTATTAAATTACTTAATTTATCGATTAACATATCCATCAATTAGACATCTATGGCAAGTTGGATAATATGCTGAATTTTGTATTAAAATTACAACAGATCTATCATATGTTGACACATATGGATAACCTAACATGTGGTTTTTGATATTAATTCAATTAAATTGTGACCTAATACAACAGGTACTAATATATAGTCCTATAACATACTTGAATACAAAATTATGGTCTAACACAACAACTTCATCTATTCTGTCAATTATTTTTATAAATATTATCATACCACTAGTTCATCATACAATGACTAAGTAATTCCATATGATAGCTATATAATACCATAGAAAATCATTGTTCAAAGTGTTATATCATTTTTTATTCCTTAATTATGATCCAAAGTACTAAAATATGATCCAATTTGACATTTTTAATTATTAAATTACTTAATTTATCGATTAACACATCAATTATTTAGACATATGTGGCAACATATGTACATTCCGTTGGATAATATGTTGAATTATGTGCTGAAATTGTAATAGATCTGTCATATGTTGCAACATATGGATAACTTAACATGTGGTTTCCAGTATTAATTAAATTAAATTGTGACATAATACAACATGTAGCACTAATATATAGTCCTATAACATGTCTAAGTACAAAATTATGGTCTAATAGAATAACCTACATCAATTTTATCAATTATTTTTACAAATACTATTATACCACTAGTTCACCATACATTGACTAAGTAATTTCATATGATAGTTATATAACACCATATGAAATCGTTGTTCAAAGTGTTAATAGCATTTTTATTGCCTAATTATGGTCCAAAGTACTAAAATATGGTCAAATTTGACATTTTTCATTATTAAATTGCTTCATTTTTTTATTAACACATCCATCAATTAGACATTTGTGCCAATATATGTACATTATGTTGGATTATATGTTGAATTTTGTGTTGAAATTGCAATAGATTTGTCATATGTTGCAACATATGAATAACCTAACATGCGGTTTTTGATATTAATTCAATTAAATTGTGACCTAATACAACATGTAGCACTAATATATAGTCCTATAACATGTCTAAGTACAAAATTGTAATGACCCGTTAGGTCATTTAGAGAACTAGTCATCTCTCTCTCATGAAAGATCATTTTTGTAAATTTGAATGAGAATTTTGAACTATTTGTTTAACTACGATTACATAATTAATGTGCATTCTTTTAAATAACTAATTTAGTTGAATATTTAATGGGCCAAATATGAAAAACAAATATTATATGGCCCACAAATAAATCTGATAGAATGAGGTTTTAACTTTTTAATTCCTTATTATTTCTAAAGAAAAAATAAAAGAAAAGAAGAGATTAAACGAGAAACTTATTGCGGGCTACGACATCGCTAACTAAAGAAATTGACGGGTGCAGGTACGAATTTGAGAATCTATCCTTGAATATATACAAAATCAATGTTTTAGTATGTGAACACTAGCATGGGAACACTCAATATATTTATATTAAATTATTGGGTGGAAGGTTTTAAATATTTACATCATTCTTAATTTATTACTCACCCTCTTTGTCTTTCCACGAAGGTACGAGTTAAATTAGAGTTCCAAAAAGTTGGGGTGTTACATCCTCCCCCCCCCTAGAAACATTCGTCCTCGAATGAAAAATCTATGCCACCCGATTAAGTCTTTACTAGTTTCCAAAATTTTGGCAAGGTTTCCTCTATACCCATTATATTCATGAACCTAAAATTCGGACGATCAAAACCTAAGCACCTCACAGGACGATACAAATAGCTAAGCACCATAGCTCCACAATAATAGTACGAGCAAAATACAACAACAATAATAATAAATAATAAAAAAACTAAATGGGTATCCTACCTCACTGTGCTAATCAAGATTGATATTTTTACCATTGTGGGATTTAAAACAACTGAGGATAACTAGAATGCATGCCATCCTCGGCTTCCCATGTCATCTCTTCCCTATTTTTGTTTCTCCACAATACTTTAACATAAGCCACATCTTTGGTCCTCAACCTTCAGACATGTCGATCTAATTTTGCAACTGGATTTTCCTCATAGGACAAATCCTTTATGATCTGAACATCCTCAATAGGGACAACCCTAGAAGGGTCTCCTATACACTTCCGTAGCATCGATATATGGAATACCGGATGAACCGATTCTATCCCCGATGGAAACTCTAACTCATAAGCCACTTGTCTTATCTTCCGAAGGATCCGATATGACCCAATGAATCTTGGACTAGGCTTGCCCTTCTTTTCAAATCTCATAACACCCTTCATAGGTGAGAATTTTAAGAATACCCAGTTATCAACACAAAACTCTAAATCTCTTCGTCGTACATCTAAGTATGAATTTTGGCGACTTTGAGCAGTTAATAAACGTTCTCGAATGAGCTTAACCCGGTCCATTGTCTATTGTACAAGGTCGGGTCCAACCAACCCTAACTCACCTACCTCAAACCAGCTAATAGGGGATCTGTATTTTCGACCGTACAAAGCCTCATAAGGTGCCATCTTGAAGCTAGAATAATTACTATTGTTATATGCAAACTCAATAAGAGATAAGTGGCCATCCAACTTCCATTAAAGTCCAACATGCATGCCCGTAGCATGTCTTCAAGTGTTAAAATGGTGAGTTCAACTTGGTCATCTGTCTGAGGGTGAAAGGCTGTACTTAGATTAACTTGTGTCCCTAATCCTTTCTGGAAAAACTTCCAGAAGTTAGCGGTAAATTGTGCTCCTCTATCCGAGATAATAGATATTGGGACGTCGTGCAACATAACAATATCTCGGATGTAAAGCCCTGCATAATCTTCAGCTGTGAAAGTAGTCTTGACCGGTAAGAAGTGGGCTGATTTTGGTAACCGATCAACAATTACCCAAATAGAGTCAAACTTACTCCGTGATCTAGGTAACCCTGTAGTAAAATCCATATTAATTACTTCCCACTTCCATAAAGGAATGACTATCTCCTGGACCAGCCCATCAGGCTTCTGGTACTCAACTTTAACCTGTTGGTAGTTAGGACAGTGTGCCACAACCTCAGCAACATCCTTCTTCATCCCGTTCCACCAATATATTTCTTTAATATCATGGTACATCTTCGTCGATCCTGGGTGAATAGAATACCGAGAATGGTGTGCCTCTGCCATAATCTGTTGTCGAAGCTCTATCACATTTGGAACACATAGTCGTCCTCTATATCTGAGGAATTTATTTCCTTCTATATCAAAGGCTAACGACTTCTTATCATGAACTTTGCCTCTGAGCTGCTCTAAGTAGGGATCATCATGTTGTCGTGACTTCACTTCCATGATTAAAGATGATACAATTGTGTTTTGAACTCTGACCCCACTATCACTTGCCTCTTCTAATCTAGCTCCCAAGCTGGCTAATTGACGAAGTTCTTGAGCTAATTCATTCCTCTCAACACATAAATATGATAAACTTTCCATTGATCTACGACAAAGGGCATCAGCTCCCACATTTGCCTTCTTTATATGATATAAAATATCTACGTCGTAGTCTTTCAGTAACTCAAGCCATCAACGTTGTCGAAGATTCAATTCCTTCTGTCTAAAGATATACTGAAGGATTTTATGATTTGTGAAAATGTCCACACGAACCTCATATAGATAGTGTCTCAAGATCTTCAGTGCATGCACAACCACAACCAACTCTAATTCGTGGGTTGGGTAGTTCTTCTCATGCTTTCTCAACTATCTTGAAACATATGCGATCACCTTACCATGTTGCATCAGAACACATCCTAACCCAATACTAGAAGCGTCGTAGTACACTGCATAGCCCACTGAACCCTCCAGCAAGGTTAGGACTGGTGCTGATGTCAACATATCCTTCAGCTCCTGAAAGCTATGCTCGCAAGCCTCAGTCCAAAGAAACTTAACTGTTTTTTGAGTCAGCTTTGTTAGTTGTGCTGAAAATGAAAAAACCCATCTACAAACCTTCTGTAGTACCCAACTAACCCTAAGAAACTACGAATCTCTATTGGAGTTGTGGGTCTAGGCCAAGTCTTCACAACCCCAATATTTTGTGTATCAACCATAATTCCCGCATATGATACAATATGGCATAGGAAAGCTATAGAGCTCAACCAAAACTCACACTTAGAGAAATTGCATAAAGTTCCTACTCTCAAAGAACCTGAAAGACTGATCGCAAATGATCTGCATGCTCAGCTTTTGAATGCAAATAGACCAAAATATCATCAATAAATACAGTCACAAACATATCTAGATATGGCCTGAATATGATATTCATCATATCTATAAACACTATAGGGGCATTGGTCAATCCAAACTACATAACCAAAACCTCAAAATGCCCATATCTAGTTCTAAAAGTTGTCTTCGGAATATCTTTCTCCCGAACTCATACCTGATGGTACCCTGATCTCAAATCAATCTTCAAGAAGTACTTAGCACCTTGTAGTTGATCAAACAAGTCATCGATCCTCAGAAGGGGATACCTATTCTTTATAGTAGCCTTGTTCAGCTGTCGATAATCGATACACATCCTCAGCGAGCCATCTTTTTTTCTCACAAATAATACTGGTGCACCCCATGGTGAAGAACTAGCTTGATAAAGCCTTTATCAAGAAAATCTTTTAGCTGATCCTTCAACTCCTTCATCTCAGCAGGAGCCATTCTATAAGGAGGGATAGATATGGGTTGTGTACCTGGTAGCATATCGATAGCAAAATCAATTTCCCATTCTGGAGAGATACAAGAAAACTTGTTTGGAAATACATCTAGAAACTCATAAACTACCAAAATAGACTGAAGAGTCGATGGTTCTGCATCTATATCATGAATGCGAACAAGATGGTAAATACAACCCTTAGTAATCATCCTCATCGCCTTAAGATAGGATATAAACGTACCTTTCGGTTGTTGTATCGCCTTTCCATTCCCGAACTGCCTTTCCTAGAAAGTGGAATCTAACAATCTTTGTCCGGCACTCAAGATTAGCATAACAAGACGCTAACTAGTCCATACCCATTATGACGTCGAAATCAACCATCTCTAACTCTAACAGGTCTATAGAGGTCTAACGGTCGATAATTTCTACCGTGCAACCTCGATAGACTCTCCTGGCAATAATAGACTCACCAACTGGTGTAGATATAATAAAGGATCGATCTAATGACTCTGCTACTATACATAACTTCCCCATAATAAATAGAGTAACATAAGACAGAGTAGATCCAGGATCTATCAAAGCATAACCACAATGGGAGCAAATAATTAATACACCTGTCACAACATCTGGTGATGACTCTGAGTCTTGTCGGCTGGCTAATGAATATGTATGGTTCTGGCCACTACCAGAACTAGATGCTCCCTCTCTGCCTCCACTCCACCTCTACTTGCTAAAGTCTGGGGTCCACGCCCTGTAGACTGTGCTGATGAGGAGAAACCTACTACTGACCCGGTCGAATGACCTATACCACCCTGACCTATGGTTGGACAGTTCCTCTACCCATGCCCTCCTGTCCACAAGAATAACAACCTGTGGAACCCTGCCTGCACCTCTCAAAATGCATCCTACCATAAGTAGCGCAATGCGATGGGGTTGTCCTAGCCTGGCTTGAACCCTTCTATTGCTGAGAGCCTGATGCTCGTGAACCCTCACCTGGGTATGACTATCCCTGACGATCAAATCTACTACCCTGGAACTGCTGTGGTGGAGGTCTAGGTGGCCTACTAGAATATTGGTGTCTGGGACCACCCTAAAAGTCTCCCTGTGAACCAGCGGGCCTAGCCCTCTTCTGTCTCTCTCTTGAGAACCTCTCACTCATATAATATAGATGTCGGTGATCCTCTATGCCCTGTGCAAAGGCCTGAATTTGCTAGGTATCCATATTATCATTTATTACAGCAGTAGAACAAGCGTCGATATAGTCTGAGTTAAGCCCTCCCACAAATGTATGCACCCTGTCATGCATCGTATCAACAAATACTGGTGCATATCTAGCCAATGAATCAAATCTCAGCCCGTACTTTCGAACACTCATGCTACCCTGCTAGAGGTTCATAAACTATCCCAAGTGGGTAAAGATGCATCTTTTCCCCTAGATCTCTCCCAACTTTCGTACAATAATACAACAACATCACGCAATCGAAATGATGCTAACTCAGCTGACTCAGTCGCTGAGGCATGCATGACTCTGAAGATCCTATGAAGCTGATCAACAAAGTGTTGAGGGTCCTCTGTGCGATCTGTACCTGTAAACTGTAGAGGATTCAAGGCTAGAAATTCACAACTGGCTGGCATTGTGCAACTACTAACTGTGCCAACATACATACTGCACTCTTGAAATCCTGATTAGATGGAATAGAAGGAATAATAGGTGGTACTGCTGGTAGACCCAGGGTCCTGTAGCCCTCGGAGGCTCCTGGAGCGGTAGAGAAGCTATAGGGGGCTGAGAAGATGTCTCCCTTGGGGTCTTACAAAGGGATACCTCCACCTGTGGTACCTTGCCGGTACCCTCACCTACAGTTGTATTTAGCCCCTGGCTAGCTCTGATCTGTCTAGTGTCAGCCATTTCTATCTGCATACAATTATAAATTATAAGCCAAAAACTCAACCCTTAAGACACCGCTCTATAGCACGAAGTGAGCAAAAGAAGGATAGTCAATCTAACATGCCCGGTAGCTTCTTGCTTATCGAATGTGGTGCACAACACATTTATAAACAAGACTCTACTAGACGACTTGTAGACTCCCCAGGATACAACGTTGCTCTGATACCAAGTTTGTCACGCCCCAAACTCAAGGGGCGCAACTGGCTCCTAATGCCAAAACTCAAGCCCGAACAGACCCTACTGAACCATTTGCTACTAGCGCATGACAACCACACGCAATCAAGAAAACAAACAAGTATATATCGGCTTAAAACTAATCCCTTGGCCGGAAAGGCCCCTGTTTATCTATAAAAGAAACAGTTACTCCCAAGAGTTCATATAAATAAATAGCCAACTAGCACATAAGTCCTGATTGGGCCGTCGAGATCTCCATACCCAAAATGAAAGCAGGTATATATCAAGACAATACATCAAACAACTCGCAAGCTTCAACAAACCAACAACTAGGCCATCATGTCCATAACATAGCTATACACCTCACACACTAGTCTGCAAGCCTCTAAGAGTAGTAAAGATTGGCGAGACAGGGCCCTGCCGACCCATAAAAATATATACAAAAAAGTGCTAACAAACCTCCCAACTCTGGCAGCTCCAAAGGTAAAGGGCTAGCCAATCGAATATAAGTCAATCCTGCTACTGAGGAGGTCTACTGGGTCGACTCTCAGGACCTGCATGAATGAATGCAACACCCCCAGGCAATGGGGAGTCAATACCAAATAATGTACAGAGTATGAGAGGCTATAGACTAAATGAGCAAGTATCATAATATACTAAAAGCAATCAGGTAAGGAAATCAAAATTTAGATAAGCATGCTAACCCACTACTGAATCTAAAAATTCAAAAATGATCAAACATCAACCTAACCAAGCCCCCATAAGCTCGGTAGGTACAAACAACATACCACCTATCTCGGCCCCCATAAGCCCATAAGGTGCCAAATCAATCTACATACCTCTATCGGTAGCCCCTTGTCTTTGTAAGAAGTCACATTGCCCTTTTTGGCAAGGATATAGACCCGTAGGCAACACTTAGCCCTCTTAGGAAACATCATAGCTCTGTGGGCTGCACATAACCCCCTCAACATAGCCATGTAGACAACACATAGTCCTCTGTGGCATCAAAATAGCCCCGTAGGCAACACATAACACTCTTTGGCATCAAAATAGCCCCGTAGGCAACACATAACACTCTTTGGCATCAATATAGCCCCGTGCAACACATAGCCCTCTTAGGCAATAACATAGTCCTCTTAGACAACATCATAGCCCCCATAGGCAATTCATATCTCAATAGCTAACCCCAATATCCCCAAGGACGACAATAAACAATTGAATAGGCTAAAGGCGAGCTATAAACAATATATATGAATAGTCTCCAAGCCGTTCCTAAATTAGGGTCTTTCTTAACATATTATGAGTCCCTAAAATGAGGGTTTATAACCACTCAATCAGTCAACCACTCACAGTTACATCTACAAGTTCACCAATATAACTACCCTATTATATCACTCTGAAGCTCTAAGGAAACATGGCGAACGAAAGGAATAGCCTTAACATACCTTTTCCTTTATAATTTATGCTGAAAGTACCTCTGTCCGCACCACTACATCACTAAAAAAATTAATCAATAATTAAGGACAAGAATTACAACGACAATTCGACAATTGATACAGATTCCTATCGTATATTACTATCCAAGACCTAAGTTAACCATAAACTGATAAAAGATGGTTTCTACCTTTCTTTACACGCCCAGAACACTTGAATAAAATCAAACCACTGGAAAAAAAACCTTGCTTCCACAACCTCCACGGAGCTACACCGCTCAATTCACCATGAAAACTATACCAAAACGACGAGCTCACGACGTAGGGAAATTTTTTATAAGGAGCCAACAAGAGATCATGAACAAACAAGGATGATTTGAGGAGTAATTCTATGATTTTTGTGGGTTTCTTACGAGCTGAAATGAAGAAAAATGAAAAAGATGCTATCTTATAAGGTTCCACCGACCTAGGGGACCCACCTCACGTGTCTGCTTACGCAGTCTCACAAAAACGTGAATATCTCTCTATTCTGAAGTCGTATGAACGAACGGTTTGATCCGTTGGAAACTAGACTCGTAGAACTTTGATTTGATAGGTTGTGAGACCCATAAATTTTTATAGATTAGGAGAAAAACTCCAAGATATTTAACCCAAATTTCAGAGAGATATTTATAAAGGAACTTACAATAACTTCTCCAACTTTTATTTTGCCACTTACTTAACTTCTAAACTTGAGATACAACCCTTGAACACTTCAAATATAACATACTACATCATTCTTTATTTATTATTCACCCTCTTTGTCTTTCCGTGAAGGTACGAGTTAAATTAGAGTGCCAAAAAGTCGGGGTGTTACAGACTGTGTTATCTTTTTCAGGTTAGTTGCCCTAACAGAGGAATAGTACTTGTGTGATATAGGCAATATCTTGAGTGGTTTGATAATTTGAAGTGATTTGATTAAAGGGGTGGCTAGATAATGAACATTATAACTATGGAAAATACAGTAAGTAAAGTTGTCATAACATGTATGGGTTCCTTAGCGAATGATGAGAATGATGTTGCACCAATTGAGGTCAGATTATCTACTACTGTCACGCCCCGAGCCTACACCCTGGGAGGGACTGGCACTCGAAGACCATTGATGGCCTCAAGCGAACCCTTGTCCTGGCTTACCGACTCAGCAGAAAACTCTAAGCATTTTTACAATGATCAAATGAACTTACTCAAATAGCTTAGCATAATAACTTAGAATGTTTAAAAGACATCATTCAACTTGGCCAAAATGGCAACTCAAGTCTTAACATATGAAATGATAATGTAATGACATCTGACTGCTAATTGTCTATGAAGTCTCTAAAATAACTGAGATGGATGTCGGGACAGGCCCACAACATCCTAAAGAACTATCTAATACTGAAACAAAATAAAACGAGTCCTCCAGAATGTAAGGAGGCTCACCAATAGACTCTGAGTGCTCAACTGGATCAACGAGGCGCTGGATGTTAATCCTGGTTACCTGCGTCTGCATCATAATAAGATGCAGGTCAACTAGCATCAGTACATTGAATGTACGAGTATGCGAGTTGGAATGCTAAAACAAGATATAAGCATGAGATATAAGCATGAAAGGAAACTGAAGAAACACTTACCTTGGCTTTTCTCAACTTCTGAATAACTTAACTCAAATATAAAGCAATAAAGCACATGCAGTATACAAAGCATATAAAAAAGTTGAAAACATCTTAGTTCGTTAAAGAAAATGCAATAACAAACTCAACTTTACTCATATAAGAAAATAATATAATTTCTGTGGGAGTTTCTCTAACCGACAACCACCACTATTAGCCTAAGTGATGGTACAACGTTCTACCTCACGCTGCCAAGGACCGTCCTATACCTTGACGGGGGTATAAAACCTAACTTATTAAGTGGATCCACTAGTCTATGCTAAAAAGTACTAAAGAAATCATCTAAAAAGTATGACCCTTTTCTACACATGATGGCTACATGATTTATGGGGGCTTGATTTAATATGAACTCGCATCCCCTTATCGGTGCTCAATACTACTCCCAAAATATACTTAGCTCATATGTTTTAAAACAACTTCTTTCTTTGGTTTGAGATAATTACTCAAAACTTAGCTTAAAAGCTCTCTTGGAATCGATGTTCCCTTTCTTTCTCAAAATGTGAAAATATTTTCAAACTTCTTGGGAATACTTAGTTCCCATATACTTCTTTGAAGAAATGAACTTCAAATCTTTACTCTTTGCTTAACTTGAAACTTAAGTCTTAAAACAAAGTTAAAACGTTTGTGAAAGATCTTTGAAAACTTTAAGAACTTATCTTGACTTAACTCTTGCCTTCTTGACTTGACTCTTAACTTCTTCACTTGACTCTTAACTCTCCTTGAATTGAATTATGGATTCAAGGATTATGATTTGTGATAGAAAAGATCTCATGACATTTAGGAATGATTTTAGATAGCTAGACATGAGAAAAGATCGAACGATCAAAATTTGAGGGCGGGTCTATGACGTGGAGACATATTAAATTTTCAGTTTCGAAAACAACTTTTGAGGCAGAACGCTCCGTGACGGCTCCGCAACGCGAAACGAACTTTCCCAAAACTGGAAAGCAGCTCCGCGATGCGCCACTACTGCCAAATTTTGATCGACAAAATTTCTTCTTCATTTCCCAGCCCCAATTCACCCAAACTCGGTTCTTTTTCTCAAATTTCTTTTAGATACAGATACCCAGTAAATGTACCTAAGAACCTAACTTGAAACGACTCTATAATACGATGTAACGATCTCAGAAACTTCCCAATATCAAATTCAAGAACAACATTAAAATCAAGAATAGATATCAAGGACATCAACTTTCAAACTCTTTTAGGATGAATCCATGCTGAAATAAATATGTTTGGCACGTGGGTGAACGAACCCAATGTTATGGAAGCCTCACATACCTGGTAGGATTAAATCCTTGGCGAAAATCACAACTAGATTGATCGATCTTGACAAATCTTGCCCTTTCTTCTTCTTTCTCCTCTTTTCTCCTTTCTCCAAGCCCTAGCGTAAATTCCAATTTTCTAAATCTGACTAAAATATGATTTGACCCATATTAAACTCCTAAAAACGGATTAAAATAATAGGGCAAAGAAAAGACTAAAATACCCCTTTAAAATCCGGATTGGACATTTCCCTATTTGAACAGCCCAACTTCCAAAGGGCATAACTCACTCATACAAACTCGGAATCACGTAAACTCGATGGAGTTAGAAAGATTATTCCAAGAGCTTTCCAATCATACCTGGAAGTACTCCTAATTCATCCTGAGCTAGAAGTTATGGTCGTTTGAAGTTGACGAAAACTCAACTATTTCCAACTTAAGTAAATTTCCAGATTTCAATTCCTTCCAAAAATGACTATTTCCAAATTTTTAACTTCTTCCTAGTTAATTCGATTTGCGAGATGTTACAACAATTCTATATATTGAGTGTATATGAAAGAGGGCCATGATACGACTACTACAATGGTACCAGTTCTTACTTAGTTAGAGTTATGGACTGTGTTACTCCTGATGTGGACCTGATCTATGAAGTAATGCATATCACTTTGGATGAGAGATTGAACAAATTTGGTAGTGTATTCTAGTTACTTAATGGGTAAAAATGTGTGGGCTATTTGGGTACAATATTCTCGGTGGGTATGATGTGTTCTAGTAGTGGAGCTAATAAACTTTAACAATGTGGTACTAGTGTTGTATGAAAATGGATACGTTGATTGTTAAGCGTGAATACTAACTACTTAAGGAGTTATCAATTATATCACATGCTCATATAATAAGATTTAATGTTGCATTTCTATTTGGAAAACCAACTACCTTGTTACTACGAACGAATGGGATAAACATTATTTATAAGGGAAATTTTAGTGGTGGATCTTGGTACGGTATTAATACATTTAGGTTGTGAAGTGTATCTCGAAATTCTAAATGAGGTCAGATGATTTTATCTTAAGCTCTAAATGAATAGATTGATACCGGAATGACAAACTTATGGATAAAGAAAGTCTTAGTGAGTATACTTGGGTGAATGAAATTGAATATTTTTGTAAGAAAATGCGTATAAAATTGTGTGAGTCCATTGAATTTGATTGGTATAACTGGGTTTGAGGTGTCATATCGATGAAAAGGTTGATTTCAAGGTAACGACAAAGGCTAACTGCGCGTGATGGTAATAAGAGTTCGGAATGGATTGTGATTGAGATACAACTATATAATAATGGCTATTGATTAAACGAATTTTGTATGGTAATAACGACTTGCGAGTATCTATGGCTTTTGTTTTCTACTATTTGGTGAGTAACGTGATTGTATGAAAAGTTTTAGGAGATGCAGGGACAACGCTCGAATAGAATTTAAAGGAATTAGAGTCATAATGAAAGAAAATAATGGGATGTAGTGTAGCCTTCAGAAAGAGTTGAGAGAAATAATTTTTTTTTTCCTGATTGCAAAGATAAAGATCTATCTTTAGAGGGGTTGAAAATTGGGTTCAAAAAGACGTGGTTTCATCTGTTTTTGCTCTACTTATAGTAATAGTGTCACGAGTTCATCAGATTGGTTAAAAATTACTGGATAAAACTTGAGAAAGGAGTGTACAGACATTCAACTCAAGTGTGATGATAAGTTCTTTTGTGGTTTTGAGTTGATAATGAGTATGGTCGGGTTTTTAGTGAAGGATATGATAAGGTCGATGGAGAGGCAATTAATGAAAAGCTAAGATACATGAATTCATAAACGTCTTCAATGTATGAGCTAATGTTGATAGATAATGAGATTGAGCTGCATAGTTGAAATCAGAATTAAAGTTTTTCATTGCGAGTCTACGTTCATGGTAGTATGTTTTGTCAAGGTATGAATCAGTAAGGTAAGAAATGATTGATTGCTATTGACCATTTTGAAGGACTTATGCATGGTTTGGGTCTTAAAGTTTGTTACTTTTGATTGTTAAAGAACCTAAGGAAGAGTTTTACTTAAAGGTGATGGTTTAGAGTATAAGATAAAATGTCATGGGTTGTTGAGTAAAGGGTAAGATTAGTAAGCGAGTCAATGAAAGAAAAAAGAGTCTGGTGTAATGAAGAGTTCAAGGTATTTGAAGTTTCCGTCATAGGAAGAATTTAAGAAAGGTGAAAGAATAAGACCTATCATATAGACCCATGGTTCAAAGTTGAATGTTGTATGAATTTTTACTTATGAGTTTAGATATGACGGTAAGATGCATGTGAACTAGTTTGGTACAAACTTACTAGGGGTTTATCATCGACTTTTATAAAGATTGAGTTTTTGTTTGGGTGACAAACTGTGATGTGTGAAAGATTCTGTGTTGTTATGTGGGGCTAGATCATTCAAATTATGGTAGCTTACTTATGGATGCGCAACAGTATGGACCTAAAGTTCTTCATGATTAATGAGGATCTCGAGGGGATTGAAACTACTTTATTGATGGGACTACATAGACTATTATGATGCATTAATATGTATTTGATGGTGAGTAAAGATTATGAGTTTATATTATATAGAATTATTCGAGTGACTATGATTTTCTCTAAGTTTTGGTATGAGGTATGCGATGGTTTCAAATGGTAGTTGAAATATGATATGTGAAAGTTTGTGTGAACTTGACTATGGGTGTGATTTAATAGCTTTATCTTGATGGGAAAATACTATCAGATTAGAAATTAGGGCTATCAGCCTTGGGTGAGATCCATATCTATCATGGGATGCTTAAATGGAAAGATAGGGAGTCATAGTTCAAAATTTTGGAAGCTACAATGTGTTTGCTAAGAAGACTTTGATACTAGTGACAGTTTGAGATAAATGTAAATGGCTAGTGTGGTTATGATGGTTGTTAGTATAAAGAGTGTTGACTTTAGTGAAGTACTATCAGAAGTATGTAGGGTTTTGATACATCGAGTATGTATATGATTGTAATAAGGATTAGACTGATTAATTGTGGGTGGCTAAAAATCAAGAAGATGGAGTCAGATGAATGGAAATGTTTGATATGGACACTATGGAAGGAGTATCTTATATTATTCGACCTTAAATTTGTACATTCTTATGTGAACACCTTATTCGTTCCGAACATGGTTTGGAGTATGATTAGTTGCATATGCCCACACGTGTTTCCACTTAAGTGGGTGAATTCCTAGTGGTGGATCGGGTGCACCAATTATGTGATGTCCTCTTGGTAGGGTAGGATGCTTAGGCAGACTTGGTTATTTTTTATATGACATATTTTGTATTGTCTTACAGAAATTGAAGTATTTCAGTTGTTCTACATGCACCACCTTGCTTATGGTAATTTATGGAATAGCTACCATGGATATTTACAGTTATCTGAGAGTCATAATATATATCTAGTTGTTGAGGTCACATTCTGATTATGTGTGGTTGAATGTGGGAACCATTGGGTCTAGTTCTACCGTTCTTAAGGGTTGTTTACAATCGCAACTACTAATCTAGCATTTTGATAGTGTTGTTAGAGGTCATGTATGCTTGGGTGTAGTGTTTGCTCTCTAGGTGGTTACTCGATCATTTCCTTCCTTGAGTTAGATAAGTTTGATTCTCCGCTTATGAGTATCCGATGGTTAAAGATCATATTTTTATAACTTAAACTTGTGGGAATATTATGTTGTGAAAATGGAATCTTGATAAGATGTGTAATGGTTTGTGCATTATGAGTATGGTGGTTGGTTCAAGTTCACTTTTGATTGTAGCCAATATTAATTCAGAATTTTATCGTAGTTATGTGAGAAAAGATTCTTCATGGTGGTTGTATTATGATCCAGATGATTTCAGTTAAGTTTGGGTTCATGGGTAAGTTTATGACATTGGTAATCACTACTGATTTGTGGATTTGTCAAATTTTGATTAGAAAGTCTAGCTATTAGTAGTTGATCTTGATGAAATGGTCTTAATGAGGATCTCACTTGGAGAGATGAACACCGAACCTAGAGGATCATAACTCAGGATTTTGGTTACGTTAGTTATTCTTCCGTCTTCTTCTATATGTTCGAGGACGAACATGAGTTTTAATGATGCATAATGTAATGACCCGTTAGGTCATTTTGAGAACTAGTCATCTCTCTTTCATAAAAGATCATTTTTGTAAATTTGAATGAGAATTTTAAGCTATTTGTTTAACTACTGTTACATAATTAATGTGTATTCTTAAAAAAATTAATTTAGTTGAATATTTAATGGGCCAAATCTAGAAAAAAAATTATATCCTATTTTACTTGGCCCATAAATAAAAATGATAGAATGAAGTTTTAACTTTTTAATTCATTATTATTTGGGCAAATTACAGAAATCACATAATTTCAAGGCAAAATTACAATCTATCCCTTAAAAGTTTATTATTATAGAAATCCCTCAAACTGATACAATGCTGATATCTGATGCGCGAGATACATTAATCGTTAAGTAAGATACATTACATTACATTTTATACATGATACACTAATCTGATGTACATTTTATACATGATACACTAATCTGATGTACATTTTATACATGATACACTAATCTGATACGCGAGATACACTAATCTGATGCACGAAAATGAGGGATTTTGGAGATTTATAAGACTTATAAAGGATAATGGTAATAAGTAAACTAAAATGTGGGATTTTTGTAATTTTTCCTTATTATTTCTAAAGAAAAAATAAAAGAAAAGAAGAGATTAGATGAGAAACTTACTGCGGGCTGCGGCATCGCTAACCAAAGAAACCGATGGGTGCAAGTACGCAATTGAAAATCTATCCTTGTATATATACAAAAGTAATGTTCAGTATGTGAACACTAGTATGGGAACACTCAATATATTTATATTATATTATTGAGTGGAAGGTTTTAAGTATTTACATATGTATTAACTACTAAATTGATTCAAAATTTCAGAATAAAGTAGGTGTTTGCAGAATAAATTTTGGGTTGGAAAAAGTGAGGATTAATTAATAATAAAGTGTAATGATGAGCCATCATTAGTTAATAATTGCTTAGGTGTATAATATTTCAATTGTTAGAGAGGTTAATTCTGCACATAGTTAATCGTTCTTTTCCATTGGTGAGATTTCAATGTTTAACTTGGTTTCGTGTTGGATTCGTATGGTATTGCATTATGATTCAAGTTTTAATATATTGAGATAAGTAATTAAATATTAGGTGTACTTTATTACATGAATATCATTAGAATTATAATAATTGGAGATATTAGAACTTAACCCTAGGCTTGAAATTTGGAGAAAATTGAAAGAGTTGACATGTTAACTGGTATCAAGATTTAGAAACTTGATTATAAGTTTGAGTTTTTGGGTCTAAGCTAGTAATATGGGTGTTGTTAGTTTTGAAATCTTATTGTGGTTATTTATTTAAATAGATTATATTGATTCGAAAACCGAACAAAAGAGAAAGACTCAAGTCTCAGAATAAATTGTTGACTAATTGAGGCAAGTGGATTTCTAAACCATTGTTAAGTGTATAGAATCGTGTATTTCCTTGTGGTATGTGTTGGGGAGTAATGAGACTTGGTGATGGATTGACTTGTCCATATTGAATAATTCTAATGATGAAAAAAGAGTAATAAAAGACAATGTGATTAATTGTTTCTGTGTGATGTGTTGAGAATGGTCTGAAAGGCTTATTAACTCATTGTTGATGTTGTATCACGATTATGTTGTTGTGAATTGTGCATTATTATGAAAATGGTCATCTCCTCATTATTTATGTGAACATGTCATTTGTATTATTCTGAGACATGGTTGTGGCAAGTTTTATGTAAATTGAGAAAGAAAAAGATATTAAAGAGGATGTACCATTTTGAAGGACGTGTCGTGTGTCGTGATCGATACTATATTTCGAGGGACGTGCCGCAAGCCGTGGTGAATTCTATTATCGAGGTACGTGTTGCATGATGCGACAGATACTATATATCGAGGGTCGTGTCGCACGCCGCGATAGATGCATGTCATGACCTAGGGGTACCCCCTAGATGTAACAAGGCGTACAAGACTCCGAGAAGTCTCATACAAGCCCCTTAGCACATCATAACATGAGATAATAGAAAATGGTGCGGAAATTAAAATATTTTCAAATAACATCAAAATTTCATAAAACGAAGCGAAAGTCTTTAACACTTGTCTCAAATCATCTAATACTTGAAAGTCTTAGGGACACAACCCATACAATAGTTCAAAACATAAAATGAAAGACATAAAGGAAAGGTGACCAAATCCTCGATGCTATGAGGACTTACCAATTCTCACTTGCTTGCTCTACTAAAATCCTAACCACAAGGATGGAAGTCAATATCGTCGGACCCTACATTTGATAAGAATGTAGGCAAGATTATGCGTTAGTACAAAAATGTACTAAATATGATGACTAGCATAAATCATCAACATAAGCATAACATAGGCATTAGCCAACATAAGAAATATACCATAATCATAAGAAATAACAATATAAGTCATAAGCATATTCAATGCACATAAATCACCATACTATAAGGGGAACACTTCTCAAGTAACCTCAACTTGTTCTTACTCAATACATAGGTCATCCACCTCTAGTCATACATATCAAGGAAGGCAACTCAAGCAACAATGTAAGCTAATCTAACATCATAACATGTAATCTCATATCAAATCATGCTTACAATACTTCCTTGAAGTAATCTTGTTTCATAATAATTATGCTACTTTGATTAGGGATTAGTCCCTCATATTCATACGACTCATGGAGAAGTACTTATTTACTAGTCCAAGACACATCATTACTCATGAATTGTTACGATTTATCAATTCAAGGCTACCAAGTAAAAGCACCTCATTATGCTAGACCAAGCTATCATGGAAAACATACTCTCATGCAAGTCCAAGCTACTCAAGAAAGGGTACTATTGCTCAATCCAAACTATCATGATATGAGATGTGGCCTAACAAAGTCAAGCTACCATGTAAGAATCCTCTCATGCTAGTTCAAGCTAACCATTGGAAGGGTACTATTGCTCAATCCAAGGCTATCCATGATATCTACTAACTCAAGCTACCATGCTTGGTCTTGTCTTAACAAGTCAAGCTATTCATGAAGGGATTTCATATCACTACTTCAAGCTATCATAGTTCATACATGCTTTGATTCATTTTAGGTGAGCAAGCCTTTCAACCTAGAATCATTGTATGTGAGAAAACCTTTCACATTATATATTCATGCATACGTAGAGTAGATCATGTGAATAAATCCTTCCACAATAATTCTATCTACAATTCAACAATCATCATATAGCTTTTCTCTCCAAGCCTTACTAGTCATAACTCATCATATTAGCTTTACTTTCAAGCCCTACTAGACATAATTCAACATATAAGCTTTACTCTCAAAGCACTACTAAACATACTTCAACATATAAGCTTTACTCTCAAAGCCCTAATCAACATAACTCATCATATATGCTTTGATCTCAAGACAACTCTATCCTAAAATCTTACAAGTCATAATTCATCATATATACTTTGTTCTCAATCAATTCATGTCTATATGTTTTACTCTTAAGCAATTCATATCTATATGCTTCAATCTCAAGCAATCTCTAATGTATATCATCAATCTTAGAAGATTACATCTAAACCCTCAATTTCCCCTTTCATTGCATAAAACTTATCTATATCAATTTCATCTTAAAATCATAGGTTAAGCATAGATACATGTACAATCATACTAAAAACATGTAATTCCATCATAAAAAAATACAAACAACCATAATCCATTCAATTGGATCATAACCCATAACATTAGAAGAAACCCTAATTTGACTTGGGGAATTCTTCTTCTAAATTAGGGAAAACACGGGGCTACATGGATGAAAGGAATTCATGGATGAATAAACCATCATACCTTGATTACAAAGCCTACCAAGCTTGGAAGAATGAAGACTTGACTTGACCTAGCTTGAACCTCCTCTTCTTCTTCAACTTTCTAGAGAGATAATTATTTTAGAGAGGAACACAATTCTTTTGGTGAGTTGAGAGAATGACTTGAATGACTTAGTTTATGGGTCTAAAGTACTTATATAGGTGGTTTAGTCTAGGGTAAAATAACACCACTTAATTCTAATTAAATCTAGAAGGACCCTTGTACATCTTAATTATCCGACCAGGCCTGGCACACGAGACCATATTGACGGGCCTTGGATGGACCTATGGTCTGTCCTGGTCGATCGTGGTTCGTGTTCAGAGAATCAGTTGCCCACCCACGACACCCCCAATCACGGGTCGTAGAACCATCCACAGGGCGTGGGTCCTGGCGTGGTTCTGCCTTAGGCAGTGCTCAGGGTGCATATCTACGGGGCTCACCTATGGGGCGTGGATCTAACCACGGGCCGTGGTTGGCCCTCGTGGATGACACCTGTGAGTTTTACAATTTTCTAAGCTTCCCTCTTTCGTATACGGGGTGTTACAATGCATGGGCATATATGTCCCCCATAGATCCCGGACTGAGAGACAGCGAGTGTGTATCATTAGGTCAGACATGCATCACTATACTTGACATTTCATTTCATTGCATTGCATATCTTTATCATTAGTGAACTTGATATTTTGTTTTGCTGATCTTGTGAGTACCTTTCTGTGGAACTTGTGATTGATGAATATTGAGCTTGTTGTTGAGGATATGTAATTGTTAGAGTGTTGTTGTTGAGCTGTGTGCTATATCAATTTTGAACTGTTAGATTGGGATGGTTTTATGCAGGTGGTAGTTGTGGAGATTTGGTTGGGGTGTAATGAGTACCTATATTCCATTCCCTTAGCTTGTGTTTAGAAGTTTGGTACTCACCCCTTGCTTCTACATTTGTGTAGGTTATTAGTCCGGACCTTCGTGATACTTTCTCTTTTCTTCTTGTTCGAGGATTCTTGTGGAGGTTTGTGAGGTAGCTGCTTGTCATCTCAGTGGACCTTCTTTATCCTTATTTATGATCTTGTTCTATTCTAGAAACAATGTCATTTGAGATTTGTATTTTCTTTCAATTTTGTTACAACACATTAAAGGCTTGAACGTGACAACCAGGTTTTGGGGTTTTATTAAGTTGACTTTGTTATCTGCACTTATGATATTGTGAGATTTTAATATGTCTTACTTCAACATAGTCTGTGATATTTGGGATTTAGGTTAATTTGTCTTGATGGGATAAGACGAGTGTCATCACATTCATTTTTGGGTCGTGGTAAAAATTATGGTCTAATACAACAACCTTTATTAATTCTATCAATTATTTTTACAAATACTATTATACCACTAGTTCATCATGCATACATTGACTAAGTAATTCCATATGATAGTTATATAACACCATAGAAAATCGTTGTTCGAAGTGTTACAACATTTTTTTATTGCATAACTATGGTCCAAAGTACTAATATATGGTAAAATTTAATATTTTTCATTATTAAATTGCTTAATTTATCGATTAGCACATCTATCAATTAGACATCTGTGGCAACATATGTACCTTCTGTTGGATAATATATTCAATTTTGTGTTGAAATTACAACAAATTTGTCATATGTTGGATCATATAGATAACCTAACATGTGATTTTGGTATTAATTCAATTAAATTGTGACCTAATACAACATGTAGCACTAATATATAGCCTTATAACATGTCTAAGTATAAAATTATGGTCTAATACAACAACCTTCATCAATTCTATCAATTATATTTTACCAATACTATTATACCACTAGTTCATCATACAATGACTAAGTAATTCCATTTAATAGTTATATAACACCATTGAAAATTATTGTTCAAAGTGTTATAGCATCTTTTTATTGCTTAATTATGGTCCAAAGTACTAAAATATTGTCCATTTTGACATTTTTTCTTTATAAAATTGCTTAATTTATCGATTAACACATCCATCAATTAGATATTTGTGGCAAGTTGGATAATATGTTGAATTTTGTGTTGAAATTACAACAGATATGTTATATGTTGCAACATATGAATAACCTAACATGTGGTTTTTGGTATTAATTTAATTAAATTGTGACCTAATACAATATGTAGCACTAATATATAGTTTTATAACATTTCTAAGTACAAAATTATGGTCTAATACAACAACCTTCATCAATTAATTTTACAAATACTATTACACTACTAGTTCATCATACAATGGCTAAGTAATTCCATATTATAGTTATATAACACTGTAGAAAATTAAATTGTTGTTCAAAGTGTTATATCATCTTTTTATTGCTTAAATATGGTCCAAATTAATAAAATATGGTTCAATTTGATATTTTTCATTATTAAATTACTTAATTTATCGATTAACACATCCATTAATTAGAAATTTATTGCAATATATGTACATTCTGTTGGATAATATGGTGAATTTTGTAACAGAATACGAAGAAGTTGCAACAGAATATAAATTGTTCCCCGACCCATAATTGGACCAAGTACAATTAACGACCCATTGTACCCCCCTCTCACTCGCACACTCACTCTCACTCATTATAAAAGGGTTAACTTAGGTTCCCTTAATTCACAATTTACTCACACAAAAAGCTCTCATTTTTTATTTTCTTTCATTTATTCTTTCCCCTTCTCCCACTCAAAATCTCTGAGAAGATGTTACCACCTTGGAAATATTTAAGTCTCTGCATGCTCTTATTGTGGGTGATCAACGTAATTATGTTGTTCTCAGTTAATATGATTTCTTTTTCAAGTGTTTTCTCAGTGCATGGGTGATGGTCATTGTTTGTTTTTGTCGAATCTTGTCTAGTGGCGGAGTGCATGGGGTAGCTAACTATGGTTATTTGTTTTTCTATAGGTGGTCTTATGACGGAGTGCATGGGTAGCTCTGATCCACTACCCTTCAAGAAAGAATGGTAATGCTCCTCCATGTTTAATCGCTCAATGTTGACTCTAGATCCTCCAATCAAGTCCTTTTTTACTGGCTGAAGTAGTAGTATTGGGTTAGAGCGTTTCAGATGTAAATTTTAGTTTTTTGTTGACGTTAATGCTTTTGTAAATATGGATATCTAGCCTACCCTTCTCTTAATGGTGATACTACTTGCATGTCACTATATCAACTATCAATAGCATCATATTTATGTTTATGTTTATGGAGATCCCATGTTTATGTTTATGTTTATGGAGATCCAATGTTTATGTTTATGTTTGCCAAATTATGTGCTTGAATTCCTCTCTCTTAATGGTGATACTACTTGTATGTACATATAATTTACATATGTTGCAACAACTTAAAACATGTAAGTACTCTATAAAAGTCATGGGCAAGCCCAACTTCTCTAAAACTGGCTCAATTGGCCCATTATTTCATTTTTAGAAAGGATATAAATTAGGATTTTGATTTTCTTCCTCGTCGTTTTGATTTATCCGCTTCGCTTTCTCTCTCTTCTCTTCGCATGGATCTTGAATCTCTGGAGTTCATGGGATATAATGATGTTATTTATTTCATCAACCTTTTATGTTCTTTGTTTTTTAACACGCAACTAATTGATTGGTTTGGTTAAACCAAATCAATAAATAAGATATTTGCTTGTCATGTACTGTCAAATCAATGAAATCATTAATTTTACAATATAGCCATTGGGTAATAATGAATTTCTTTAAATATAGCTCAGTATTAGAGATCTCATGAATGTGTTTTGTTTGTTTTTGTTACTTTTGATATAATGTCAAATGTAATATTGAATCAAATTTGTAATGATGAGAATTATCTCATGTTGGGTGTGAAAATCGATTGCAAGCATGGAGACTTACTTTCAATGGAAACTTCATGGTCGAAGGACATCCAGATCGAAGATTTTGGTCTTGTCCATGCTATCGTGTATGTACATTTCTACATCTTGATCTGGAGATCTGTTGTTTTTTTGTCTTTATTTTGGTTTCAGTTTAATTTAAATTTTTTTGTGGTGTATTTTAGGAGAATGCATGCAACTTCTTTAGATAGAGGGATCATGAAGATATTGATATACGATCCAAGTTCGTTATTCTGAGATTGGAAAAGACAATTAAAGAGTTGGAAATTGATGATGAAAGTCATATTAAAAGAAATAAAAAATGGGTGATGAAGGAGAATAAGAAGACCACTTGTTGTAACAACTAAAAGTTAATCTTCGTGTTGATTGTTGTGGTCCATTTTTTATTTTTAAGCATTATCAAGAAGAATACTTTGAAGGATGGAAAATTCTTATGTAGTTGTGTACAACCATTAAATAAACATAGTTTTACACTTTTGTTCCAACATTTTTACTTGTTCTTAACATAACATAACATCAATAAGCTATTGTTGCTACATATGATACCTATGTTACTACAGATACCCCATATATTGCAACATATGAGTCAAATGTTATAAAAGATGTGACATATGTTGCTATAGATGACCCATGTGTTACTACATACCAGTCAAATATTGCAACAAATAAGGCATATGTTGCTACAGATGCCTCATGTGTTGCAACATATGAAGCATATGTTCCTATAGATGATCCATGTGTTGCTACATATGAGTCAAATATTGCAATAGATGAGGCATATGTTGTTACAGATGACTCATTTGTTTCTACAGATGCCTCAGATGTTTCAACATATCACCCTTATGTAGCAATATTTGATCATGTAGTGGATAGATATAGTTAAAAGGGAATTGGTTGGAGCAACATAACATCACATACTGTCTACTTATTCTCAATATAACATAGCATAATTGATAAAGTAAAACATTGTCATTAATTACAAACACATTATCAAGACTCCAAGCTCCTAGATTCTATCCCATCATCCCAAATTCATTGCATTCGACCAACTGTATTGTCACACAACTTGGTGTCGGGAGGTTGAATTGGTGTGTTGGTAATCAAATGCTCAATAAATGCAAGTGAATATGCCCCGCACGTGGAATTGGTGTTATTTTTTTTACCATGGGTTCCAATTGACCTTCAAATTTCCATGGCTCATTGAGGAACTTATTTGGCAAATACTTCATTATTCCACTTTGCCTCAACAAGCTTGGCAGCAACTCGAACACAGGTTGTATGAATGTCAAAAACTTGTCATGTTCAATACTCATCAGGTTGTAGTCATAAACATTCATGCGACCCTCGTGCAAGAGGATCTCAAGAGTCACAAAATGAGTAATGTTCATGTTTATGACTGCCAGAATCCTTTTTGCACCAATCCAATCCATGCCTCCAGGATATAGTTTAATGCCCCTGACGTAGTCAATCATATCGTCATTTCATACAAACTCATTTAGTAACTGTTTTAAGCTTTTGCCTCCAACTGTTGTTGCCTCCTCGCTGATATTGTCATACCTTTTTTTAAAGTTGGTATAGAAGTTGAGATCCATGATTCTATCCATGAAATCATAGTGCTCAGGGTATCTCAAATGTTTCTCCTACATGAGGCTAAGAATTTCATCAATATACTGAAATAATAATTAATATTAAAGAGTAAAGAAGATTAATGATTGAAAAGATAAAACAAACAAACATTATAAATTGAAAGTTAGTAGAGAAAAATTACCAGTCTTCCCACCAAACTTTCATGCTTGTCAAGACCCTAATATCATTTCCACTAAAATAATGCATGCCGTATTGTGCACACAGTTCCTTTACTTTCATCAATTCCAATAATTTGACCTTTTTAGCTACAGACACCATCTTATAAATATTCACTGGCTTGAACTCCAGCAGCTTCTCTCCTACGGTCATTGACAATTCTCTAAATATTTTTTTCTTTAATTTTGTATTGCCTTGATAAATGATTTTTTCTCCTTTTGTCCTGTGGAGTATATGGATTTCGAACATTGTTTGACGGAATGGCCTTGACCCCCTCTTGTTCTTAAATTCATTCACAGTCTGACTCAATGTTTGAAGATACATGATAGAATCTTCATCATGTTTCTTGCACTTCTCACATAGAAAGCCAGAACATCTACTACAAGAGGTAGCCCCAACACTTAGTTCAACAACACCAGCACCAACACAAATACCACCACCAACATCAACATCAACACCAACACCAATATTAACACCAGCCCTTACAGCTGCATCAACCATATCCTCATTAAAAATAAGTAAGTCATTATCAACTCTTGCTCTTTTGATGGTTGTTGCTCCAACCAATTCCCTTTTAACTCTATCCACTATAGGATTAAATAAGGTTTCAACCAATTCTAAAGTAATCAGAAATGACATTTGCAATTTCTTTTCTATTGGGACAAGCCATGGATGCACAACCTAAAATTATAAAAATAAGTCATCTATAGAAATATTTAGATCAGATGTTGTAACAGATGAGTTATACATTGCTACAAATGGTGATATGTTGCAACATATGAGCATATGGGCATCATCTGTAGTTGTATATGGGCATCATCTATAGCAACATATAAGTCATCTACAACAATATTTGGGTCACATATTATTACAAATGGGTCACATGTTGCAACATATGGGTAATATGTTCCTACAAATGATGAATTTGTTGAAACATATGGGGCATCTGCAGCAACAAATGACTCATCTGTAGCAACATATGTCTCATCTGTAACAATATTTGACACATATGACAATTTTAAATTTGTAATATAACAACTTGCTGCATCATGAGGATGGTTAAAAAGATCTGGAGGATTTTTTATATTTTTTGGTGTCAACAATCTCAATATTCTTGGAGATGAAATCTCTTCTTTTGCCGTTACTTGATGCCTCAAATGAGGAATGACTTCAAATGGACAAGCCTTATAAAAAGGAAAACATGTCACAAATCAAATGTTGAATTATTCAATAAAATATAAAAAGATTAAGAACGTTTATGTTTACCATGAAATCCCATGGAAAGCCAAATAAGTTATTTGTCTTTCGAGATAAATGAGCCAACAAGTATTTGACAGTTAATTCGTAGTTGTCATGATCCCAAGGATAGTTTTTGAATGTCTCAATATCCTCTAATAACTTTATCCAATTAAGGGGTATGTTGTTTTTGACATCTTTGGACATAAGTACATTATGTACAAACCAAAGTATGCACAATGACTTCTTGTGCTTCTTTGATGTGTCCTTGTCATTCAACAAATATATTAATTTTGAATTTTTGAAGCATGGACCAACTAAGGACACCAAGTCCTGCTCCTCAGTTGACTGTTCCTTACTTGTTTGTGCTTCTCCTTTCTTTTTTCTCTGTGATTATTTTTTGACTGTGAAAACAAGGATTGAATCAGAAGGAGGATGACATTTTAACCCTGTAACTATGTCAAACTCTCTTTTGCAAAAGAAGACTGGCATGCCACAATAATTAATCAACACCTCATCCTTCTTTTCATTATTCTAAAAAATGAACCTTCTTTTCAGAAGTTCATAGACAATGTTCATTTAAAACGTGCATTATTATTCATTGGCAAATCAAGATATTGACCAAAATAACTATTCCTAAAAAAATCTTTCAAACCAATCTCCCAGAGTATTGTCCTAAAGGAGTCGAAAGATTTTCCCATGGCTGACCTTATAATGCTATCACCAGTAGCATTAGGCTGGAAATGCACAGGAAAGTGTGTGCATTGATAGTTTTGATCCCATCATCCTCAACTTCATTTTTTTCTTCTTTATTTTTTCCTTAATCTTCCTCAACTTTTTTTCCTTCTTGTTTCTCAACTTCTTCTTTTTTCTCTTCTTCTTCCTCAACTTTATTTTTTTATTCTTCTCTTCTTTCTTCATTATCATCAACTTCATTTTTTTCTTCTTCTCTTTCTTCATCACCATCAACTTCATTTTTATCTTTTCTATCATCATCATCCTCATTTTTTTCTTGTCCTTCTTCATCTACAACAACTTCATGGAGAATTTCAAGATCTTCTTGAGAAACTCCTGACTCTACTTGAGAAGAAGAAACTGCTTCAGATGCAAGTTCTTCTAAAAGAGTGGAACTTGTATTTTCATTCTTCTTCCGATCAGTTTTAGTCCTAGGCCTCTTCTGGATCTTTGTGTCAGTTTTTAATTCAATTTTTCTTTTGACATGAGGCATTATATTTGTATCTGCAATCACAAAATCAAATATTTCTTAACAAAAATAACAACAACACAACACACAACAACACACAAACAACAACACATCACCCAAATACGATTCAATACCACAAAAGAAACAACCAACACACCACAAGACCCTCCCTTTACCCTAACAAACCAACTACAAATTGAAGCATTTTGAAAATAGATAATATTTCAAAAGGAATAACAACCAACCAAACCAACCATCCTACAAACAAATAAGCGATAAACCACTAAAAACGTTTTGATTTAATACCAGTAAGTATTTCAAAATTCTAATTAAATTTTACCTGAGAAGATATAGATGATAAATTAAGAATGATGAGGGCAAAGACAACTTGTTGTAGAAACTATCGCAATAAATTACACTTATGTTGTAGAAAATATCGCAACAACAAGTGAATCTTTGAAGAATAATAATGGAGAAACAAGAAGAGAGATGAAAGGAAAGAAAGAAGCAAACAAAACGAAAATTAGTAAAAGTAAATTAAATTTGAAATATGAAACAACCTTTTATAGAGGAGCGAGGAAAAAAATGACGATTGTTTTCTACCTTTTTTTTTATAAAAAATTTGACAATATAATGTTGCAACATATGACAATTCAAAGTGACATATGTTGCCACATATCTCCTTTCTGTTGGGGCATATGCAAATAATTCTGTATTTTTTTTATAATAGAGATTATATATGTTGCCACATATCACCTTTCTGTTGAGACACATACAAATAATTGTGTGATTTTTTAACAACAAAGACTATATATGTCGTCACAGATACCACATTTCTTCCTTTCCAACATAATTGGTATTTGTTCCAACAAAATAAAAATAATAATAAGCATTAATATTATCAGCAAAAATGAACAGTTCACCAACTGTTTTGAACAACTTATCAACAAAAAGGTAATTCACAATGGTATACATAACCATCAAAACTAAATCTAATCAACGGTGGTAACCATACCATTTTCATCTGGACATATGAACTTTGCTTTTTTAGGTCTAGGCCTCTGTGGGTCTTCATTGTTACTAACATAGCCACTTCGAGCCTTTAAAATCACATAATTCGGTAGGAGTGAAGCATATTTCATGCGAAGGAATTGGAAATAATTCCACAAAATGGTACTTGTAGTCCATCACTCAAAACCTCAGCGTATGCAGCAACAAAAAGTCCACAATCACTGCATGGTATATCATCAATTAGAAAATATAATAAACCGAATATTAACATCACATTTCGATAGTGGTAAGAAAAAAAATAATGTTATACTGACAAACTATTGCTTGCTTGTTGGGCCATACCAGTAACATGCATGACTTCGAATGGGTGAGATTTGTTCTTGCTCTTGTAAGATTCAAGAACTGACTAGTTGGTTCGGTCTTTTTGCTCAAAAAATCTGCTGGATTCAAGGTACATTGGTAACATTGTAGACAACTTTTGAATCTTGACGCACAATTTTCTGTTAGTCCTAGATGAGGACATCGAATCATACACATTTATGCACTGTTCCTTCAATACAACGACAACCAAGATCCAATGAAACTCCCTATAACAATTTATAGGGACATAAACCTCATTTGTGAGGTGCCAAGGCAGTTCAGCAGGTATACTAAACCCTTTGATAGTGTCAACGATTTTATTCTCATTTTCAGAAACAACATTGACATTGCTAATTTATGTTTTGAAAAAATAATTAGTAGTGGTATATCGATATTTAGAATGACTCTATTGCTTCGACTTCTTCCGTAAATAGTACAAAATGACATCCATATGTTGCACAGATGCATCAACAAGTGTATTTCTGTATTAATTATTTGTATTTATCCATGTCTTAATCAAACAAGCGGGCATGGATTTACCTTATCAGTCCAACACCTATTAGGTTGAGATTTTACATAGAACTAATCCTTCTTCTTTGGAAATGCAACTACAAAATCAAGTTGTTTGAATCCAAGTTTTAAGCAATTGACTATGTAGTGATCATCCTTGTCTCTTCTGTAATTGTGTAAACATTAAGAGGTTGACATCAAGAAGTGCTAAAAATTTAATGGACATCAAGAAGTACTAATAATAGTTGAGTGACTTTACTTTTTTGCATGATGCTTGTAAAGACCCTCATTTATCCATTGCGAGAATGATGACATTAGTTCAGTTTGGCCCTTGTAATGTTAAAACCTTCAAATGGATATTGTTGCTTCTTCACATCACAACTAACGACTTTCTTCTCTTTCTCTTTCTCTTTCTTTTTTTCTCTCTACTCTTTCTCTTTCTCCTTGCCTTTTGCGATTGAGGAAGATACTGGAGCAGTAGTCATTATTTTTTTTCTTTTACTAATTATAGATACTGATTGGAAAATTGATTTTTTCAACCTCCTACACTTCAAAGGCTGTGAAATCTTCATGGATGTATGGACATCAATATCATATGTCATTTTCTTAAAAATATTAGTGAGTTCTTTAACACGACTAATAAAATATTCATGTTGCTACTCACATCCTTCGCATCGACAAGAAGAGCATTTGATGTTAGATGAGGAAGCAACACTAGCAAAAGATTGAGTTGTTGCCACATATGAAGCTCCTTGTGACATTTTATCTACAAGGTAAATAAAAATAGGTTGGGAGTTTACAACTGATTATGAAATAATAAGGGTAGCAATTTATACTTATGTTGATACAAATGAACATTCTGTTACCATAGATACCTTTTGTTGACATCGATGAATCTTTTGTTGCCACACATGAATCTTCTGTTTTAATATATGGGTAACCTGTTACTACAAATGATCATTATGTTGCTTTAACACATAGATGACATGTTCCAACATATGATAACTATGTTGAAATATGTATCAACATATCACTAATATGTTGCAACATACGACACATCTTTCAACAAATGAAATATATTTTGAACAACTGAACAAGACTATATTTTTACAATCATATAAACAAAATGGTCACAAAAAGAAGAACAAAAGCAACAAAAATGACTCTTCACTGAACAACAACAATACATATACATTTTCTCAAAATTAGGGTGTTTTTGGATTTGTCGATTTTCTTTCAAAAATAAAAATAATAGGTACAATTACACGATTATTCAATTTTCACATATATAGAACGATTTCTTGTTCATTAACCCAAGAAAAAGACTTAGTATCAAGAATATGTTATTAAAAAATTGTAAAATCCTTTTTTAAAAATGACTTACTCGTTTTAAGTCGAACACGACCTTCAGTTCAGAAAGAGAGAGTGACTGCCGGAGAAGAGGGGGAAGATAATGGGGAGAATGTTTGTTGATGTAGTCTGATTTTCCAAAGAAGAAGAAGAAGAACATAATGTTGGAGAAGAAGAAAAGAGAGAAAATTTTAATTTCTTTTACTTTTTTTTAATGGTTTGGATAGAATTAAAGTAGTTGAAAAATGTAGTATTTTTTTGTATTTTATAAAAGATTAGAAAGTTTTGAAAATGTTAATTTGATCCCAAATCAACTTAATTACATTTTAAAGTGGATTTGACCATTTCTTGGTCAAAGTGTCACCAAAAACAAAACCAAGACTTAATTGACACATTTTATTTAATTTTCTCTTCTTACTTTAGGTTTTTGACATTTTATATAATGTGAAGTTGTGAACTCAAAGTCACTATAAGCATGATTTGAAGGCTAAAATAATGTAATAACTGGTAAAATATTGAGCTTTATATTTAATATATGTGCACGGGTAAAATAATAAATTACTAACATCTTAATGTGTAATCAATTTTTCCAATAAACCAATATTAAAAAAAACATATCCAATCAATAAATTGATAATATTATTTTATAAAATCATTAAAAAATTATTCACACAATAACCTAATTACAATATATCAATAATATTTTTTTGGATTAGATTGATAAATGGGTTAATTTTTTGCAGACCCTAGATATTTATAAACTTGGGTGATGAAAACCCTTTGGTTTATATAGAGACGTAATGAGTGAAACTACGTGTCATTTGTGGCTATGGATTTTCGCCAATCCAATCAAGCACTTACCTCCACAAAAAAAGAGCACCTGTAAAAACTGGCAGTTATTGAAAAGAAAAGAAAATCTAGTAAAGAAAGCAAAAAAAAGTTTGGGAATGGCTGCAGTGGGGATAGGTGGTGTAGTACTCCACTCTTCATTTCTGGGGAAGAAAGTGGGGATTTTGAAGCCTTTATGTTTGTCGATACGATTGAAGAAACAATGTAATTTTTCAATTTGCGGTAGCTTTGTACATGATCTTTTTGTTGGAGTTGGGGTAGGACTACCCTGTACTGTAATGGAGTGTGGCGATATAATTTATAGAAGCACACTACCCAAGTCAAATGGAATCACAGTCACTGTTCCTGGGGTTATTTTGGCTTTGGGTACCCTCTCTTACCTCTGGGCTACTCCTGGTGTTGCTCCTGGTTTCTTCGATATGTTTGTTCTTGCCTTTATTGAAAGATTCTTTCGACCTATTTATAAGAAGGTACCTATAAATGTGTTAATTAATTAGCTTACTTATCTTCTTTGTTCCCCAAATTGTTTATCTTATCTTATCTGCAGGATGATATTGTATTGGGAAAGAAACTGGGTGAGGGATCTTTTGGTTCTGTTTATAGAGTTTCTTTGCCAAGAAAGCCATCATCAAAGCCTGCTGATTTAGTCTTAAAAAAAGCAACTGAATATGGAGCAGTGGAAATATGGATGAATGAGCGTGTGCGTAGAGCTTGTGCTAATAGTTGTGCTGATTTTCTCTATGGTTTTCGAGAGGTACACTTGTTCATCATCATCATACGTATCACTTATTCCAATCACTTATTTATGTTAAAAATTCTGCTAGACTTCTTCAAAGAAAGGAGCAGAGTATTGGCTTCTTTGGCGTTTTGAAGGGGAAGCTACACTTGCTGATTTGATGCAGAGTAGAGAGTTTCCCTACAATGTAGGTATTCCTTTCTCTTCTTACCTATAATGCATATTTTTCTCTACTTTTCATATAATCGCAACTGCTTTCAGGACACAACACTTTGTTCTCATGGTAAATGTTCACTAATTCCAATTGATCTGGATAGATGATTGTTAAAAAATTTCCTATTTCATTAGCTACTGTCCTGGTCCTGGGCCAAATTAGAGCTCCGTGCTTATACCATGCAAATTTGTGATTTGAGGTTAATGTACAGATTGTGAAAAGATCTTAGTTTCCCGTGTCTGACAGAAAACGGCAACTCATTTGGAAAATAGAATCTAAACAATATATATATATATATATATATATAGTTGTTAAAGGATCATTTGATATTTATTGGTATAAATTAGTCTCCTAAAAAGATCTAAATGTAGGAGAAATCCCTAGCACTGATAACTAGTACTACAATGTTTTCTATTGAATGAAAAATTGTCTTGACATGTTAAGGGAAATTAGCAAGTGCGGAGCTGAGAGGAATGATTTTTGATTTCGTAGTGAAAGTTTATGATAGATACTGATAGGGTTAAACGACAAATTACAAAAGGACATTGTATAGAACACTTAGAAAATGCAATTATCTGCTAATTGAAAAGAGATAAACAATATGAAGAAAGTGTCCTCCTAATTGAGAAAAGATTCTACAGAAAGTTATCCATGAACATTCACCATTCACTGCATTGTTAAAACTACCTCTTCAAGTTGAGATATATAATAAATTCTGTCATATCGTACCATGTTTATATATATATGTTCAGCATATCCAAAATATTACACATGTGACCCAATGGTTTCAAGGTTGAACAATTGTGTAGTTTGTATTCATTTTCATTGATACACATGTGTGAGTTATTATAATTCATTATTTTGAATAATTGTAATTTCTTGTGTCTGACTCTTATAGAGTTGCTCCAAAATAGTGAATTACTAAATTCTGATCTTTTCTCTCAGAGGAACATTTATTTTTATCTACTTACATGTTCGCAGCACTCTTAACACAATTAAGAGGCTAGCTTTGAGCTAATTTTATGAGCCAAATGACCCCCCATATTACATAATTTACTTGCTCTACATTGTGGAAGGAAGTCTTTACAATCTGTCCTTCTATACAGATTTAGCAAATCAAAGAAAATAATTGACATAGACAATGACAACTAGTTGAACTAATGTTTGGTTATTATGGTGGATTCGGTGTTTGTCACGACTATTTTTCATCTTTTTTAGTCGAGATTTTATGATGGTGGTCTAGAAATAAGTGTGATATTAGATATTATCTTAGAAAAGTTCTGAGACAAATTATTGAGTATTGAAATAAAAATAAAATAAAATTGGAATGAGTCAATGAGCTGGATGGATATAAAGGAAGCTCGGCAATAATTAGTGTCTGGTTGGGTTGCAGTTTTTGTTGTAGGTCCTTTCTGCAAAAGTTACTATCTGTTTTATCCTCCCCCTCCTGCACTCTCTCTCATGATTTATTAAATCATCAGGTAGAATCATTGATCCTTCGAGAGGTGCAGGACTTGCCCAAAGGCTTGGATAGAGAAAATAGAATCATTTTGACAATTATGAGACAACTCCTATTTGCTTTGGATGGGCTTCACTCCACAGGAATAGTACATAGAGATATTAAGCCTCAAAACATAATTTTCTCTGAAGGTAAACTGTCCTGTTAATATTTGTGGTTGAGGTTGATTGCCTACTTGTAAGTTTTAACTAATGTCTCTCTGAAGCAGGTTCTCGCGCGTTCAAAATAATTGATCTTGGTGCTGCAGCAGATTTGAGAGTAGGAATCAATTATATTCCCAAGGAGTTTCTTTTAGATCCAAGGTAAATTCCTACTCTGCAAACTGATTATCCCCTTGATAAAAGTGGCATAGTATAATTCTCAGCTCATAAGGATGACTTCGTATCATTCTTTTCTGTTATTCATTTCAAAAACATCTCCAATCAAATTAAATAAAAGAACATGCATTTTCCATCCGTGTTATTGTTAGGGTAATGTATATTCTAACCTCAACATCTCAATCTGTGTTTGTTGTTGCTTTCATGGATTAATGAAGTATGATGCCAATTTGCTCATCGAATCATGTCCATTTTTTCACTTTACATATTTTCTGAAGTCAATTTTTTTTTGTTAATCACCCCTTTATTATTTATAACCAGATCCAGATGTCCTCAAATCTCCCAAATGAACCATCAGTGCTAACCTAATAAGTTCTTTGAGGACTACCAGGAAAATCAACTTCATATTTGCGTGTTAAAAGTGTTCTTTTTCTATATGTTCAAGCTAACAAACTGAAAATTATATGCCTAAATAGAAAAAATGCGGGTCCTAACAGAGTAACCTCCCTGAAATTGAGTGATGAAATATCAGGATTGTCCAATTTAATGGGTATGTTATGTACCATAATGAATGAGTACTTTCCCGCACATATGAAAGAACATTAGATGACTTTGAGATTGGATTTATGGCATGTTTCTGGTTGTTAGTTTTAATTATATTAGCTTAATTTACAAGTGGAAGAGATGCACAAAGTATGAATGATCATGTTCCTTATTCAATTATAATGAAGTGAATTGATCTCTTATTTATCCCACGTCCAAAGGGTCAATTTGTGTTATTATACTAGTCTGACTGTATATTGACTATTGAGATTGGTATGATCTCAAAAGTTAATCTTTGTACCATTAAAAGGTGAAGAGAAAATAGATGCATTCTGTGTTACTGATCATCTGTTTTTTGGAAGACTTTCAGGTAATACCATTTATAACTTGGTATGTTTGCATGGGTGGATCTTTTACTTAGATATTTGGTTTACTTGTTTTTCTAATTGTGTGTCTTTTCCGGTCAAGATACGCTGCACCAGAGCAATACATTATGAGCACACAAACCCCTTCTGCACCGTCTGCTCCAGTTGCAACTGCACTTTCCCCAGTTCTATGGCAGGTTTGGTGACCAGTCACTCACTTTTGGCCCATTACCTCTTTTTTTTTTCTGTAAAATTAACTCCTTGTTATGCTAATTTTTTAACAGCTGAATCTCCCAGATCGATTTGACATCTACAGTGTCGGTCTCATATTCCTGCAAATGGTTAGATTCAAATCAAAAGCTATTTACTATTAATATTTCTTAGACAAAATTTAGCTCTTCGGGAGAATCTAGACATTTGAGTCTGGAATTAAAAGAATTTCAAGGAAGTGATTGTCAGTTTCTTTTAGTTTTTCTTATTTTAAGGTAGAGAATATCAATTCCCCTGAGTACATGATTTGGTTCTTTGAATTAATAAAGAACTAGTCAACTAGGATCTTGAACTTTAAGCAAAAAACAATGATATGAAAAAACTGATGTATCTCGTGATGTAGAACATGGAATCAAGTGTTTCTAAAACGAGGTTAAACATGAGATTCTGAACTATGAAATAACTACTCACTTTTTCTAAAAGAAGCAACCACTTCAAAACAAGTTAAACTATGATCTGATTTTGGATAGGAAAATGTGTTCTTGAATGATCAAATGATTTGTAGTTCCTAAAGTTACCGCTAATGTGGCTAGAAACCTCACACACATTTGAGAACAAGATAAGGGCTATCACCACTTTGTTTGGAACCAAAAACAATGATTAAGAAGAAGAAACAGAGTATAATCTCTTCATTTCTAATTGTTGCTATCTAAAGAACATGAACTGTGTCTTTTACAAGGCATCAGAGCCTTTTATATAAGCTTAGGGTCTCTTCTTTGATGACTACATTTGCTATTCTAATAAGGAAAAAAATAGATAAAATCAAGGAAATAAAATGCGTATTCTCCAAGGAAACAATAAAGAAATTCAAATATACCAACAAAAGGAAATATGAAAAATATTTCCCATTTTAAGAAGGAATAGTCTTTAACGTAGCTTCTTGGACTTCATGGACTAGAAAAGTTTCCTGAACTTGAAAATAAGTCCACACTTATTCTTGGGCAATGGAAGGACTTCTAATCGGAAGGTTAAGTAAGAAAAGCCCAGTATAGCTTCGCGGTTTACACAAGTAATGAGGAAGAAAATGAATGATGTCCTGCAAATAGTAACTTTATGGATATTAAGTAAGAAACAAGGGTCCTTTAATTAAGGGTGGCCTTTGCATCATTTATTTGAGGAAAGGTGACTCATATTTTTACTTTTTTGGGTAGGTGCAACTCTTTTGAGATTAGTGTTACTGTCACTAATTTGAAAACCCCCACATTTTCTTGTATACACAAAGGCCCCACATTCCCCATCCCTCTCTCCTTCACTTCCTTAACCGCCACCTCTTCATCCGTCACTTCCTCCTCCACCACCTCCTTCTCTTTCCCTACCTCAACTGTCTCCTCCTTCTCCTCCACATCCCTGCCTCCCCTCTACTTCCACCTTCAATTGTAAATTCATCTTCTTCATTAGGTTGTTGCAAACAACTACTAAATTTGTTGGAACAACTTCAATAGTTATTGCAACAACTAAACAAATTCTAAGTTACTGTAACACATTCCGTAGTTGTAATTATTAAAGTTGTTGCAATAAGACTCGGTAGTTGTTTACAACAACTTACTGAAGTTGTTGGATTTACTGCAGAATCTCCTTAACTGCTTCAAAAAATCGTATTTTCCGAATAACCTCCACCAATCTTCATACGACAAAAATAAAAATAGTTTGTAGATTAAAAAGAAGAAGAAGATGAAGAAGAAAAAGAGAGAAGGGAGGGAATTCAAAAAACTGATTTTTGAACATGAAAAGTGGGCATGTTTGCATTATTTTAAAAACTTGGATAGCTAATATTTTACCCTCAATTTTGGAGTTATAAATTATTTCTTTTTGAATTTTAACATTTCCATTCAGGCTCATTTTAACTTAATCGTGGCTGACCTGGTCAAGATCACTTTTTTGTTCAAGACTTGAGAGGTTCCTTAAATTAAATATACTCTAGAATCATGTTTAAAATAAATTGTTGGTTAAAAAAAAACAAAAAACAAAATTGTTGGTTTCCTTTCTCCTTTTCTTTAGCCCATTAACCAAGATCTGGATTCGCTATAACTTTAAACAAATTGCCCATTAGATGTGATCTTACCTATTTCAATAGGCTCCCCCTTCCTCCGTAATGGGCTTATCTGGTGCAAATATGGATTAGTCAAGCCAATTGGCTTCACATACCAATGGTTAAACCAAAAAAATAAATAAAATAGAATTGAATATTGCATGTACAAGATTTTAAAATTAACTATGTATTACATTCAGAAATATGTTAAATGCTCTGATATTTCTGTCTTGTAGTGTTTTCTGAAGAATTTATATGTTGTTTGTTCGATGATAGGCATTCCCAGGATTACGCAGTGACAACAGTCTCATTCAATTCAACAGACAACTGAAGAGATGTGACTATGATTTAGTTTCATGGAGACAGAGTGTAGAGCCTCGTGCTGGCCCTGAACTTAGGAAAGGCTTCGAGTTGTTAGATTTGGATGGTGGAATAGGATGGGAGCTATTAACATCTATGGTACGTTTCAAAGCACGCCAAAGAATTAGTGCAAAGACAGCTTTAGCTCATCCTTACTTTGATAGAGAAGGTCTGCTAGCCCTGTCCTTCATTCAGAACCTAAAGCTGCAATTCTTCCGGGCTACACAACAAGACTATAGTGAAGCTGCAAACTGGGTTGTTCAACTAATGGCAAAATCAGGAACAGAACAAGATGGGGGCTTCACGGAAGCACAACTTCAGCAGCTTAGGGTATGCATTCTCATGGAATTACGACGTAACTAGACTAGACATTGTTACTAATGTTGGTTATTAAATGTAAAATTTCCTCAAAACACTTTGTTTTGTTTTTCCATTTGTGATTTACAGGAAATAGAGCCTAAGAAGAAGTCAAATGCGCAGAGGAATGCTCTTGCATCAGCTCTTCGACTTCAAAGGAAAATTATAAAAACCCTGAATGAGAGTATGGATGATCTTAGCAATAAACGGAAAAGCTTATGGTGGAGCCGATGGATTCCAAGAGAGGAATGAAATTAGTAAATGTGTACAAAATAGTTTTAGTACTTTGTTTCATAGAAGCTTACTTACTAGTTTTCATTCTCATTTGACAATGTAAACCAATTTTTCAACATAGATTATTATATGTAAAAAGTGAATATATCTTTTACCAATATGTACCTTGTTTTATTATTTATACAAAGATATGGAGTTAACAGTTGATTTTCTATGTAGCCTGGTAAAATTAATAGAAAACCAGAGGAGAACATTTTATAATTGTAACATCATTTGTTTCAGCCCACCATAATGCTTCTACAGAAAGGTGAAAAATGGTGAACAGTAGGAGAACTATTACTGGTGGAATAATACTATACTTAAATAATACTATTTTTTTTTATAAAAAAAATGGCATATATACAATAAGCAAAATCACTTGAATATAATGAAAAAGAATAATCAATTTAGAATTGAAAATAGTCTTACTTTGTTTGATTTTTTTTTTTGTGTAATTTCTGTTTTTATTTGAAAACAATATACCGTACATGTCTCCTTGATTTTGTTCAACTTAGATAAAGCCATATGAGTTATGATCGTTTTTTTTTATAAAAAAAAAGCATATATACAATAAGAAAAATCATTTGAAAATAATGAAAAAGAATAATCAATTTAGAATTGAAAATAGTCTGTCTTTGTTTGATTTTTTCTTTTGTGTAATTTCTTTTTTTTATTTGAAAACAATATACCGTACATGTCTCCTTGATTTTGTTCAACTGAGATAAAGCCATATGAGTTATGATCGGTTGGTTGGAGTTCGAGTTAGTAATAAGAGAGTTGAGATTTATCCTTAGGGTGTGAATAAGGAAAAAAAAAGGGGGGGGGGGAAGGTGGGGGATAAGGAATTTTTTTTTAGAGAAAATGTTTGATGAATCCGCCATTGAAGAGGTTCGAAACTCAAATTTTAAAGTTTGACTTGTTGAAAATGTGAATCGTTTTGAGTGAATAATATATCAAAAGATTTGAAAGAACGAGATGAGCTCATATATAAAATTTAAGATTATTTAGAGGAGATTTGAGTTGGTCGGGATTGAAAACTTTTTTCAACTTGTTGAGGAAGATGAACCGCTACGTACAATGTATAAATATTATATAAACAATGTATATATATATATATATATGTACTACTTTAAAAGCATGAACTCCCTAACTTGAATGTTAAATTACTATAATAACCCCAACTTAAAACACCCATTTTAGTAAATATGTTGTATTTTTATATTATATTTATTTATTTGTTCTATATCATATTAAAAGCTGACACCTTTTAATATTGATGGGTAGTAACTTTTCCGAAGGTTTGTAACTTTTTGATGGAGTTGTGACTTTTTCGATGAGTTATGACATTTTCGAAAAGTTGTAACTTTTCTGAAGGATTGTGACTTATCTGATAAAGCACAATAAACATCTTTTCATACTATCCTTTGTTGTCTATAAATATGGGGGTTTTCTCACACTTTGAATTTTGTACGTTTTCTATTCTTCTTCTTAACACAAGGAAGATTGTGATAGTAGTTCAATTATGCAATTACAAGGAGAATGGAATAACTCAACTTCAAACGAGAAGACTATCTAGATAACTAATATGTATTCATTTTCATAGCCATAAATATATTTTTGCAACAACTTCAACTTAACAAGAAGTTCAATGATTTTTTATTGCACAAACTATAACTTGGTGTTCAAGTTGTGAAAAGTCTCAAACTGTTGGAGAAAAAGGATTTGATCAAACACTTGTTTGAAGAGTCCAAATATGTACTCATTTTCATTACCATAAATATATTTTTGCAACAACTTCTACTTGACAAGAAGTTCAATGATTTTCTGTTGCACAAACTACAACTTGGTGTTCAAGCTGTGAAAAGTCTCAAATTATTGGAGAAAAAAGATTTAATCAAAAACTTGTTTAAAGTGTCTAACCTAGATTTAATAAGTACTCCTCCGTTTTCAATTTATTTGTTGTATTTTTATTTATATTCAGTTTAATATGACTGTTCTTTTTTCTTGGTTGTTGGGTGTGCATCTTTAAGACCACAAAGTTAAAAGACATTTTTATATATTATACATATCCTTAAATTAAAAGTCTTCTTTATTAGTTAAAATTTCATATCAAATTTAAATTAGACAAATCTATATCTATCTTTTATATCTTCTATACTAATTTAAAAGAATGAACTACATAACTTAAATGATAAATTATTATAATACCACCAACTTAAAACACCAAATATAGTATATCTTATATAAAAATATAATTTATTTTATTTATATTATATTATATTAAAAATAGATACCTTTTCACATTGAAGGGTTGTGACATTTCCAAAGAGTTATAACTTTTTCGATGAGTTGTAACCTTTTAGAAGGGTTGTGACTTTTCTATAGGGTTGCGACTTTTTCGAAGAGTTGTGACTTTTCTGAAGGGTTGTGACATTTCCAAATAGTTATGACTTTTTCGATGAGTTGTGACCTTTTTGAAGGGTTGTGTCTTTTCTAAAGGGTTGTGACACTTTTTTTTGATAACAATAAGAATTTTTTTATGCACTACCCTTTGTTGGCTATAAAAAGAAGGGTTTCCTCAAATTTTTAAACTATAATTTTTTTGAAGTTTTTCATTGTTCTTCTTCTTAGAACATCCAATTTAGTATATCTTCTATACTTTATATATTTAATTATTTATTTATGTTATATTATATTATATTAAAAGAAGACACCATTTCACATTGAATGGTTACGACTTTTCCAAAGAGTTTTGACTTTTCCGATGAGTTGTGACATTTTCAAATGGTTTTGACTTTTATGATAAAAATAATATGCACATTCTATATGAAGGGGTTTCTTCACATTTTTAAACTACGATTTTTTTATGTTTTCTATTTTTCTATTCTTAAAAACTCACGTTGACAATGTCAAAGTTCAATGAAATTTGAACATTCCTTAACATGAATGTTAATTAATATAATACTCAAACTAAAAATATCCAATTTAGTATATCTTTTATATTTTACATCAATATTTATATATATTTATTATATTAAAAGTAAGTACTCCAACAATACAATAATAACAAATTAATGCACTATGGGGGAGGGAGGAGAAAGTATATTTAAGAGGATGTGTAACTAAAATATTTTAAAAGTGACTAACTTTCAATAGTAATCATAAGAAAGCTTACATCCACTATTCATAAGAACTTATACTTTATCATTCATTTTATAACTGTTTACTTAATTTTTTAATCTAATAATATTCATATTATTATTAATGTAATACATGGTTTGATATTCACGTGCTACGCACGTGCGTCAAAACTAGTATATATATATATATACACACACACATATCTCTAATACATAGTTATACATCATATATATACTTGGTCATACAATATCGATGCATTCCATATACACCCAATCATTTTTGTTGATTTTTTTTGTATTATTTTAAATAACTCAACAACAACAACATGCGTAGTGTAATTCCATAAAGTGGGGTCTGTAAAGGATAAAGTATACACAGATTTTACCACTAGCTTGGAGGTAGAGATGTTATTTTTGGTAGACCTTCAACTTAAGTAAAAAACAAACCAAAACAGTATAGAAAAAGAATAATGGAAATGAAGAAAGTCCTGGCAAAATACAATTGAAAACCTATAAAATCATTCTAAACAATATTCATAATAAGATAAAATAATAATAAAAGTGTAAAATACATATAGATAATAACCAAACTCAAAGGACAAGTAACTACAAAAGTAATATGACAAGTAATAGTATGGATAATAGAATAGAAGAATAAGCGAGAAAATACTTAACTATCTAACTAACCTCCTATCCTAATCAGTATCTTCCATAACGTCCTATATAAGGTCATGTCGTCTGTAAGCCAAAGTTACATTATTTTTGTCTAATCACCTCCCTCTAATACTTCTTTGGCCTATGTCTACCTCTCTTGAAATTATCTATAGACAAAACCTCACACCTCCAAACTAGAGTATCCGTGTATCTCCTTTACACATGGCCAATCCACCACAACCTCATTTACTACATCTTGTCTTCTATCGAGGGCACTCCTACCTTATCTCGAACATCTTCATTCCTAATATTATCTATCCTAGTATACCCACACATCCATCTCAGTATCATCACTTATGCAACTTCATCTTCTAAACGTGAGAGTTCTTGACTGAACAACATTCCTCTCCATACAACAAAGACAATATAACCACCGATGTGTACAACCTGCCTTTAATTTTTGGTGGCACCTTCTTATCACACAAAAATCCGTATGCGATTCTTCATTTCATCCACCCTGAACCTATATGATATGTGATATCATAGTGAATCTCCCCATTTTCTTGGATAATAGATCCAAGATACTTGAAACCTCCTTTCTTCTGAATTACCTATGTATCAAGGCTTATTTCTACGTCAGCCTTAGACGTAACATCACTGAACTTTCACTCTTAGTGGTTTGTCTTGGTTATAATCAACTCGAACCCTTTAGACTCCAAGGCCTTACTCTAAACCTCCAGCTCACTCTTAAGTCCACCTCAACTTTAGTCAATCAAAAGAATGTCTTCCACAAATAACATACACCGTGGTACCTCTCTTTGGATATGACGCATCATCATCCATCACCATGGAAAATAAAAATGGGCCAAGAACAGACCCCTGATGCAGCACTATCACAAGTGAAAAGTGTTTTGTGTCTCCCTCATTGCTCATACTTTAGTGTTGTCTCTATCATACATGTCATTATCTCCCTACTGTATGCTATAGATACACCTTTAGCTTCGAAGCATCTTCATAGAACCTCCTTTAGAGATTTTGTTGTAAGCATTTTCTAAGTCGATGAACTCCATGTGTATGTCCTACTTTCTCTCAATGTACTGCTCCATGATGTCGTGCAAATTACACCTTTTTAGTGGATATTTAAGTGGTTACTATCAAATATAGAACCCAACAAGGCGGGTGTTGAATCCCACAAAGAGTATGACAAAACATTATAATTTATGCAAGAATTCAATCTTATGATCACTATTTCAAAATGGGGTTTATTGGGAATATTTATGAACTATTTATAATTTATGATTATGGTTAAGTTGATATTCAATAATTAAAAAATAACTAGAGTTGTGGTTCCCTAAATGTTGGAATTCAAACAAATAAGTCACTATTCAACTCATTTAGGGGTCGTTTGGTAGAGTATATTAAAAAAATGCATGCATTAACTTTGTGTATTACTAGTACCTTGTTTGGTACTCTTTTTCAACCTATGTATAACTAATGCTTGCACTCTATTGTGTATTAAGATGTATATTGATAATACCATGGATTTCTAGGTATTAGCAATGCAATGGTTTTAATGCATGCATTAACTCAATTAAAGATCCAATTGCCCCTCAATACCTTTTTTTTATATCTTTTCCACCATAATAGTGAAGGGTATCGTTGTAAATATTTTTTAATGCAAAGCATTCTGTTTTTAATGCATCAAACCAAATAATGCATATAAATAATCTATGTATAATTAATGCAAGCACAACTAATACACGCATTGCTAATACACTCTATTTAGCATTATTTTTATACAATCTACCAAACGACCCCTTAGTGTGTTCACTGTGCAAAACTGATAAAGTGATACGTCTTCTAAAGTCTTTCAACCCAATTAGAAGAAAAACACCTTAAGTCCTTCCGACACTTATGTGTGTGTTATTGAAACATCATCATATGTTTCAGGTTAGTGATAAACACTCAATTATGTCCTATTTTTCAGGCATAGATGGTCATATGCAAAACAATACCTAACTTTAGAGGTTGGGGTCAAACAACAAGGATTGGAAGATGGGATCACTTTCAATTGATTTCACCACTTGAAGTGAACTTAGAAAATTGAATTCTCAACAGACATGTATATATAAAATGGGAGGGGTAGTAACAACTAAAATTCACCAATTCAAAGGAACAAAATAGGGAATCAACGCAAATATGATCTACCAAGCTTGCAAAGGACAAGGGGTGTGTGCATAACGATTAGGGTTTCAACTAAAATAGGCAAAGATTAATCACAACCAAGTTGATTGATATATGGATAAAGTTTGGTCTATGATACATCCGATACTCTCTCAAACTATCAAACGTATGTCCCTTAGATTCTTTCAAACTTCAACACCCTTTCTAATAAAATACCATTACTTGACTAGATAGACTATCCCTAGCTCATATCGTTAAATACGAAATTACTCGTATTATCAAATCCTTGGCTCAAACCCATAGAGTAATTTCAGCAAGTCCTCACTATTGAGTCTTACCCAACTCCATTTTACTTTCTCAAGCAAAAACAGTGTTAGAGATCTTAATGAATGTTTGTAACCATCAGTTTTCGATTAAAACTTCAAGAAAATAATTGATCCATGTAATACAATCAAATTTAGTACCCATTAATCAATACTCATTAGGGATTTTACACCCTCGTAAGGCACACACACCGCCTAACTAAGGGTTTAGTTACTCAGAAAAGAATAAATAGAGACAAAAACCATATAGGAAATCTCCATTTCAAGATAATGTGATTAACAAAATCTGGAATCCAAACTTAGAGTAATACAAATTTGAGGTTTCTTGCTCTACAAGATAAAAAGTTCTTCACTATGCTCTATGAATAGTTTTCACCAAAAAGGAACTCCCCTTTCCATCCCTAATTAGGAAGAAGATAAAGCTACATAATTACACAAATCCCCATTCTATCCTTAGAACCTTCGAAAGGAAGCACTGAATACCATAATTACATTTTCCCCTTCAACTTACGTAATTGAACTTGCGCTGGATCGTCGGAATACTTATCTCATATTGTGGAGCACCATTTGCTTCTCCGCGCCAACCTTCAGTTCTCATAGGAACATCTGTACTGGGATTAGTGAGCCGTCGATCAAACATTGTACCACGCCAATTGGAGTGCCAATAATGAAGAAGTGTCATCCCTGAGACTATCCCCTAGATACGATTGGTGCTTAGAGACACGAGTGACCTAAAGCTAGCCTCATGGAATGTCACTACAATAGGATATATAAAATCAACAAATGAAAGCAAAAGAGAACTGAAATAAGTCTATTTAAACAAAATTGAAATAGACAACTATTTGAGTACATATGAGAGAAAATCAGACTAACTATCTAGAAAGCCTCTACTACTGTGAGTTGCTAGGAAAACCCCCTAGCTAATTCCAAATGTCTGAAACTAAAGTAAAATACTAAAATCAAAGATAAAGGGATCATCCTCGGAGAATGTGGATTCACAAAGATATTGTTGCAAAGCTGAATGGATCTGTTCTAACTGCGGGGTGGATGATGAGCGTTAGAACTTATATTATCAAACAACATAGGCATAAATTAGGCGATCAATGCTTTGAATGTGTTCAGTATGAGGAATATGAATAATAAATATGATATCTGAACATACTAAATCTATAAAGCATGATGATGCAATGACCAAGTAAAATATCATGAAACTGAGATAACCTAATCTAAAATACATAAATACAAGGTCATGCAATAACTAAAAGTATGACTATGGAGATACTAAAACTATTATTAACTATGTGAGCTACTACATGGAGTTCAATGTACTTTCCCCATACCAAAAAGACGGTCTTCAATACTTTCCAAGGTAAGGGACATGATAACTTAGATAATGTGAATCCACTAAGCAAAAGTCTATAATGATAAATTCTATGGTGACACGTAATTCTGAAACTTAGGGATTGCTACTAAAAGTTTACGAACACTGACTAATATCCATCATCCCCAAATTCGCTCGGTGCTAAGTATTACTCCCAACGGAAACATACATAGTCTGAAAATAATAATAATATGATAATACTACATTACAAAGATAATTAATAAATACTGAGTAACTTATAAGTTATGATAACTTAACATAGTCGAAAGATACTTTATCTGAAAACATGTTAGTCATGATAACGTAAAATATACTAAGAGATACTTTATTTGAAAACATCGAAATCATGAAAATTGGATAATCTGAGACATGCAACTAAAATAGCATAATTTGGAGTCATTAAAATACTTGCATGCTCTGAGTTCATGAAAATAACGTTGAAAGCATGAAATTATAATCAAAATCATGCAATTGAAGACTAATCATGAAAAAAAAACTGAATTCCAATAAAGACACCTAAAATTCATAGAAACGGTAGGTTTGGAGCAACTCATAACTTGAAAAGTTGAGGTTTTCTTGGCACTCAATGGGTAAATGGATACTTATTGATGAAATCCCACATACATGGGGTAGAAGCCCTAACTTGAATTCCTTTAATGAAGACTTGAAGCTTGGAACCCTAGTTCTTGCTTTAGAGGACACTTGAGAGAGAAGAAATCTAATTTGGGAGAGTGAGGAGTGAATAGGAGGTTAGGGTCACTAGGAATTAGTTAGTCCCACTTATAATAGTCCTAAAAGACGTAGTATAGGGATTGAAAGAATGGGAAAAAGACCAAAACGACCTTGTTTAGAAAATTTTGAGTTATTACTGCGAGGGGTATCTACAGTCTGTGGTTCCATCTACGAACCGTGGAATCCTGTCTGTAAAAGACAGACTAAAATTCCTAAGCATCTGAACTTTCAAATCACAAGACCAAACTACACTCGTACTTCCTTATATGACTCATGCTTGTTTGTAGAATGGGCTTAAATAGAGTTTATGCAGATTGAATTATGAGAGCCAGCTACGATCAGTAAAATAATGCTCCTAAAGATCAAGAAAGATTATGAGGTTGATTTATGATGCCCATCCATTAACTGTAAACACATCCACGACTTGCAAACCTTGAATGTCCTATTCAAGCCAAATTTCCATGTTTTTGAAGTTGATCTACGAGCATGATCTATTAATCGTAAAACACACTATGAACCATAGATTGACTCGTAGACACTGATTTAATTCTCTTGATTTCAAAAGTCTGAAATATGGATTCCATCTACGGCTCGTGGTTCCACTTACGACCCAAAGATGGTGTTATAAATCCCAAAATTCTGTAGACTTGGAATTTTTCTGCTCTCCCTCTAGTCTTATCTAAACTTGGAACTTCTGAAATTTTATAGGAAGCTTCTCTCCTTTGAAGCTGACATTTAGTGATGAGACGCTTATTGGTTCTTGTAGAATGCCAGTTCCTTCGCTGATGTGGTTCAGTGATATTCAGCCTCAAATCTATTAAACTTGCTTTTCCAAAGAATGCCCGTGCACAAGAGAACTAGGGCCTAATATCTCGTTAATTAGCATAAAAATATGGCAATATCTCATGAATTTGATTCTAGTTAGTCAGTAAAATATCAACTCATCAGTTCACTTTCCTATTACTAGCTCAAGATAATAGATGGGGATTGATAGCCTCAAATCCCTAATAATGGTTCTTTTTCCTAATCTAAACATCTCTTATCAAACAAGTTCAAAATTCAGTTAAATTTCAATGTTTGTGTCATGACCCAAGACTATCCCCTAGACGTGACATGGTGAATAGAATCTCAAAAGACTCTAAATGAACCACATGGCATAGCATGACAATTAAGACAAAAAGATAACTAAAAATAAGAGATAAAGATAAATCTCAAGGGACAATCTCTATATAAAGGAGAATCTGAGTACAATGACAATAATGTGGAAGTACTAATAGCTTACAACAAACATCTACTACATAGGTGTGACTAGGACAAGTCCTAGCTCATGAAATAATTTGAAAATTGAAGTAAATTAAAAAATGACATCAAAATCATAAAGGTGACCATGTCCCCTGTAACATCTCGCCTTAGAAAGAACTAGAATTAGAAAGAACTATTTTTGAAAAGAGTAAATTTGAAAATTTTGGCAAAGTTATGTTAAGTTGAGTTTTGGGTCAACTCCAAACGATCATAACTTTCAGTACATGATGAGTTAGGTGGCCAATAAAATATCAGATGAAAGGACATGAAATCCTCTTTCTAACGCCATTGAGTTTGTTAATTTTCGAGCTCATATGAGAGAGATATGACTGTTTGAAGTCAAGCTGTCATTTAAGGAAAGTTACCCAGATTTAAGAGGGGTATTTTGGTCTTTCCCTTACCCAATTAACTTAATTCGTTTTTAGTAATTAATTAGGGGTCTAAACTGATTTGGTTCAGTTAACACAATCCTAAATTACGCTAGGGTTTTAGAAAAAGAATTCAAAAAGAGAAAAGAGGAGAAAAGAGGAGAAAAGTCAAGGCGTTCATCAAGTTCTTGCGAAATCGAAGGTTTTCTTGCGGATTTTCGCCAAGGGTTTGATCCTGAAGAGGTATGTAAGTTCACATAGCATTGGGTTCATCCACCCACACGCCAATCATGTTATTTTCAGTGTAATTTCATCCTAGAAAGTTGAAGGTTTGATGTTCTTGATTAGTGTTCTTGAATTTGGTTTCTTTCTTGAATTAGGATGGGTTTGGTGAGTTCTTGAGATAAAAATTAGTGAATTGAGGTTGGTTTGGAGTAGATTATCTTGTACATAAGTTCAATATTCGAATCTAAGTGATTCTGAAAGAAACTATTCGATTCTAGGCGAATTAGGGTAAAAACACGAGTAAGAAAAAGATCGGCAGAAATAAAGTACCAGGTTCGCATCGCGGATCTGTTCCCCGAAAATGAAATTTTCCTCTCCACATCGTGGAGAGAACGTAGACTCCACTGTTTCAAAAAATATTTCGCGACCAAATATTATAATTCATCTCCGCATCACAGACTTGCTCCCCACACAGTGTTTTTCAACCATTTCTCATTATTAACCATATAAAACTCATTTAATAATCATGATATCTTTTCCTATCACAAATTATAACCTTGAATTCATAATTCAAATTCAAGGCAGAGTTAAGAGTCAAGTCTTGAGAGTTATTCGAGTCATATTAAGAAGTCTTTTACAAATCTTTTAAACTTGTTTTAAGACTTAAGCATTGAGTTTGAGGAATAGTAGAGCTGAGTTCATTTTCTTTTAAATGATATATGGGAACTAAGTATTTCCCAGAGTAAATGTTTTCACATTTAAGATGAGAGGAAACACTGATTTCCAAAAGAGTTTTCATGATTATTTCTGAGTACCATCTCTTTTAAGAGATAGATTTTGAGTGATAATCTCAAACCACATAAAAAGTCATGTTTTTAAGCATATGAGCTAGTTACATTTTAGGAGTAGTACTGAGCACCGATATGAGGACGAGTTCAAATAACTCAAAGTCTCCATAAAACATGTAGCCAACATGGGTAGAGAGGGTCATATTTTTAGATGATTCCTTATTGATTTTAAGTATAGCTTAGTGGATACACTTAGTTGAGGAGTTCTATACCCCGACAAAGTATAGGACAGTTCTGGCAGCGTGAGAGAGACGCTGTATCATCACATAGCTCATAGTGATGGTTGTCGGATAGAGAATCTCCCACAGTGTTACTTGTATTTTCATATACAAAACTAAGTTATTATTGCGTCTTTCAATGCACTGAGTTGTTATCTACATGTTTTAAAGTTTTTCTTTATATTGCATCTTTATTATTGCTTTATATTGAGATGAGTCGAGTCAAGATGAGGGAAGTGTTTCTTTCAAATCCAGTTCAAGCTTATGTCTTGTTTAGATTTCCCCTCACATGCTCGTACATTCCATGTACTGACGCCATTTGGCATGCATCTTTTATGATGCAGATACAGGTCTATGGTTGATCCAGTTGAGCTTCAGAGTTGATTGGTGAGCCTCCTTATTTTGGGAGGATCCCCTTTATTATGTTTTGTCATTTTAGTTGTTAGGATGATCATGGTCTTGTCTCGACATCCCCCATAGTATTAAAGGCTTCATAGATAGTTAGACATTATGAGTTCATGAGTCTTATCATTTCCTTTCGTTTATCTTGAGAGTTGACTTGCCAATTTGGCTAGTTGAATGTTTATTTCTAAAACATTTTAAGTTATCATTTGAGTTATAGTTACTTTTTAAAGTGCTTTTATTATGAGTAAGTCTTCCTCTAAGATTTAAGCCAGACCAAGGGTTCGCTTGGGGCCAACAATAGTTCTCGAATGTCAGTCCCTCCCAAGGTGTAGGCTTGGGGCATGCCAAACTTAGTATCAGAGCATAGAGTTTAAGAGTCCTAGGGAGTCTATAAAGCCGTGTATGTAGAGTCCTAGTTATCGGTGTAAAGCGCGCCACATCTATAATTAGGATGCTGCAACATTTAGGAACTATCTAACTTCTTTTATACTCATTTTGTGTGATAGAGTTTATCTCTATAAAAGTTTCTTTCTAACTCGTGCTTGCGCGTATCTTTCAGATCATGCCTCCATGAATAGTTGTCTGAGGTCGTCCTGCTAGATGGAATGTTGAGGATCAAGGGGTACGTAATGCACCAGAAGTGCAACCCAATGAGAGGTCACTAATGCTGAGTTCTGTGAAGCTATATGGATGTTGAGCCAAGTTGTGACCAACCAAGTTGGGCAACAAAGAGAGAATCGACAGAAACTGACAGATACTTCTAGGATCCAAGATTTCTTAAGGATGAATCCTCCAAGTTTCACTGGTTTAAGCATCATTGAGGATCCGAAAAACTTTGTTGAGGAATTGCAGAAAGTGTTTGAGGTTATGCACATTGGTGATGCTGAGCGAGAGGAACTAGCTGCATATCAACTGAAGGGTGTTGCTAGAATCTAGTTTGACCAATGGAAGAAGGGTCGAGCTGAGGGTGAACCGATTGTGAGCTAGGCTGTGTTTGAGTGTGCCTTCATGGGGCGTTTATTTCCCCGTGAGCTAAGGGAGGCAAAAGTAAGAGAATTCCTCACCCTTAAGTAGGAATTTATGAGTGTGCATGAGTATAGCCTTAAGTTCACCGAACTGTCCCGTTATGCTCCAGAGATGGTTGTTGACATGAGGAGTAGGATGAGTTTGTTTGTTGCTGGGTTGTCGTGTCTGTCAAGTAAGAAGGGCAAAGCAACTATGCTACTAGGGGATATGGACATAGCAAGACTGATGATCCATGGAATGAGTCCGTACAAAAGAATAGTAATTCTAACCGGGTTTCTTTTCAACAGAAGCAACACAGACCTGCTCCATCGTTTGCTAGTGCACATGCACCAAGGAACAAAGGTGAGTTCAAGAATTAGAATTCACAAAATTTCAGAGCTAGACCTGCACAGTCTTAAGGTAGTTTGGAACAAGGAGGTAATACTCCTACATGTGTTAAGTGTGGTAGGAACCACCCAGGAACGTGTCGCGATGGCTCCACTGGTTGCTTCAAACGTGGTCAAAATGGTCACTTTATGAAAGAGTGCCCTAAGAACAAGAAGGTAATGGAAATGGGGGCAATAGAGCACAATCTTCTTCAGTTGCTCCACCAGATAGAGCTGTACCTAGAGGAGTTACTTCAGGGGTGGGCGGAGGATCAAGCCATCTATATGCAATCACTAGTCGCCAATAGAAAGAGAATTCTCCAGATGTTGTCACTGGTATGATCAAAGTCTTTACTTTTGATGTATATGCTTTGCTAGATCTAGGAGAAAGTCTATCTTTTGTGACTCCTTATGTTGCTATGAATTTTAATATCCTTCCTAAGAAACTTCTTGAGACCTTCAGTGCTCCACACCTGTTGGTTAGTCTATTCTAGCTGAGAGAGTTTGTCTTGATTGTACCATTTCCGTCAATCACAAAGACACCATGGCTGACTTAGTTGAGTTAAATATGGTAGATTTTGATGTCATTCTAGGTATGAACTGCCTTTATGCCTGTTATGCCTCAGTTGATTGTATGACCCAAGTAGTTAAGTTCTAGTTTCCTAATGAAACAGTTATTGAGTGGATGAGTAGTTCAACAATGCCTAAGGGTCATTTCATTTCGTACCTTAAGGCCAAAAAGTTAGTTTCCAAGGGGTGCATCTATCACTTAGTCTGAGTTAATGACTCTAGTGCTGAGACACCACCTATTCAGTCAGTTCCAGTTGTTAGTGAGTTTCCAGAAGTCTTTCGAGATAATCTTCCCGAAGTCCCACCTGGGAGAGAAATAGACTTTGGTATAGATATTCTTCCTGATACTCGTCCTATCTCTATTCCGCCATATAGAATGGCTCCAGTAGAGTTGAAAAAGTTAAAAAAGAAGGTGAAAGATCTTCTTGAGAAAGGTTTCATTCGACCAAGTTTCTCACCTTGGGGCACTCCGGTCTTATTTGTGAGGAAGAAACATGGTTCTTTTAAAATGTGCATAGATTACCGTCAGTTGAATAATGTTACTATCAAGAATAAGTATCCTCTTCCAAGAATTGATGATCTCTTCAATCAACTTCAGGGTGCCACTTGTTTTTCTAAGATAGACCTCAGATCAGGCTATCATCAATTGAGAGTAAGAGAAAGTGACACCCCTAAGACAGCATTCATGACCCACTATGGTCATTATGAGTTTCTGATTATGTCATTTGGTTTAACTAATGCTCTTACAACATTCATGGATCTTATGAACAGAGTATTCAAGCCTTATTTAGATATGTTTGTTATCATATTCATTGATGACATTTTAATCTATTCGAGGAATGAGGAGAATCATGCTAGTCATCTCAGAGTAGTTCTTCAAACTCTCAAGGAAAGAGAGTTGTATGCTAAATTTTCTAAGTGTGAATTTTGGCTTGAGTCTGTGGCACTCTTAGGCCACATTGTTTCTGGTGATGGAATTCGAGTTGATACTCAAAACATTGAGGCAGTGCAGAACTGTCCTAGACCCACATCTCCAACTAATATTAGGAGTTTCTTGGAATTTGTGGGCTATTATAGAAGATTCGTCGAGGGGTTTTCATCTATTTCATCCCCACTGACCAAGTTGACTCAGAAAATAGTTAAGTTTCAATGGTCTGAAACTTGTGAGAAAAGCTTTTTGAAATTGAAAAAGCGGTTGACTACTGCCCCAATATTAACCTTACCAGAAGGTACGCAAGATTTTGGGATATATTTTGATGCGTACAGAGTTGGACTAGGTTGTGTATTAATGAAGAATGTCAAAGTCATAGCTTATGCCTCCAGACAACTTAAGATTCACGATAAGAATCACCCAACCCATGATCTAGAGTAGGCTGTTGTAGCATTCGCTTTGAAAATGGCATCACTATATTTATGGTGTTCATGTGGATGTGTTCACTAATCATAAGAGTCTTCAGTATGTGTTTAGTCAAAAAGAGCTTAATCTCAGATAGAGGAGGCGATTGGGTTTACTCAAGGATTATGAAATGAGTATTCTCTATCACCTAGGTAAAGATAATGTCATTGCAGATGCTTTAATGAGGTTGTCTATGGGTAGTACTTCCCATGTTGAGGAGGACAAGAAAGAGTTAGCAAAAGATGTGCATAGACTTGCACGACTAGGAGTTCGACTAATGGATTACAATAAATGAGGAGTGGTGGTGATGAATGGGGCTGAATCGTTAGTGTTTGAGGTGAAAGAGAAACAAGACCAAGATCCTATTTTTCTTGAATTAAAGGCAAATGTTCATAAGCAAAAAGTGATGGCTTATGAACAAGGGGGGGGATGGTGTATTGAGGTATCAAGGTAGATTGTGTGTACCAAAGGTGGATGAAATTTCATGACCCAGGGGTACACCCCAGACATAACATGGCGTAATTGACCACGAAGGGGTCTCATACAAGCCCTTAGCATATCATGACATAAGATAATAGAAAAGTGCAGAATTTTAAAACATTTTTCGTACAATCAAAGTCTTTATAAAATGAAGTGGAAGTCTTACTACACTTTGTCTCAAACAATCTAAGATAATACTTGAACAACTCTTGGGACACCACTTATACAATAGTCTAATGACTTGAAAATAAAAGATATAAAGGAAATGGTGGCTTTATCCTCGATTCTATGAGGACTCACCAAGTCTTCAACTCCTTGCCCTTCTAGAAACCTATACTCAAGGATGGAACTCAAAATCGCCAAATCCTACATTTGATTTGTGCTAATAACTAATGTTAAATCCTTGATTTTCAGGTATATGGATTGAGGAACAAAGCAATGACACTAATAGGCAAAAATGAACAAAACAAGCTGAAGAAATGAAGAAGAGAGAGCCTGAGGATTGCCAAGAGCACTCGGTGTGTCGCCGAGTGGCTCATCTGACCGCCTAGAGTTCAAGTGTGCCAAGCCCTGAAGGAAAGAACCAAGTCGGTGATGAAAAGGAGCAATCGGTGGATCGCTGAGTGATTCCGCAAAGGCAAGATAGATCGCCCAAAGTTATAGACCTTAGGGATGCTAAATACCAAGGCGAAAGGGTGATGGAAGAGACCAAAGGCCTGTCCACCAAGTGGTTCGGTGATCCCGACTTACTTCGCCAAATGGGCTTTCGTACCTTATTTTTAGTGACTATAAATACATTTTTGAACATTGAGTTTACTATCTTTGGAATCTTTTGACATCTTTTTGACATTAGAATAAGTTTTTATCATCTGGTGACATTTTTCTCTAGAGTTTTCTTTAGATTTGAAGGATTGAAGAAATTCACTTTTGAGAAATTAGAAGTGGGTCTTTGAGATTCATCAAATTGGAGCATTGTAAAGACGAAATCACTCTTACCCAGTTGATGGATAATAAATTCGGTAACTATTTTTACATTTTTATAATGTCTACCCAATTCTCGGGGTGTGATCATGTGATTATGGGCTGATTTTGTTTATGGGCATTGCTAATTGTTAGTTTAAATGCTATTTAAAAGTGAGTTTAATCATTAATTGTGGTTTAATTTAAGAATTGTAGTTGCAAATGTAGTTGTAGGTTTGCCTAAGAGAGAGGTTTTAGAACTAAGGTTTTAGATTAATGGTTTGTGGGTATTGGGTTTGATCTGGGTTTAGCTCGAGAGAGTAAATCCTAAATCAAATATCACACATTTAGCTCGAGAGAGTGAATGGATTAAGGTGTGGGCTGCTCTTAATTTGCATGCTTGTTGATGTTCGAGAAAAATCACCTGATTCGGGGTAATTGTTCGAGAGAAAATTACCTCCCTTATAGCCTAGCCTACTCACTAATATATATCTATTTACTAATAGTTACAATTACCCATATGTCTATATTAGCCTATAATCGATCACATCCCAAGAATCTGTCTCATTATTGTTAATTCCTAGTGTTTGCGACTGTTTGTAGTTGATAACTAAAACCAAAACCCCCTATATGACATTCGTGTCACCCTTTTACTTGATTATGTCTTTAATCAAAAATCTCTATTCTTATGGCTGATTTGGCCACATTCATACTTCCTAATCGAATTTGAGACACGTACCGCTCCCTGTGGGATTCAATCCCAACTCATTTAGTTGGGTTTTATACTGATTTACGATCATTGAACACCTAGAATTGGATGAGGTTTGCTTGAAACGTGAAATCAAAATGGCACCACTGCCGGGGAGTGATGTTGTTTGAAATTGTTTTGGTGAAGTTGAATTGCAATCTTGTTAGTCATAGTTGAATCTACTTACTTTTAGTTTTGGTTTTGTATTGCTTGTGTTAAAACAAAGGAGGAAATGAGCGTAAACAGTAGCAATGGTAGCCAAGTGGGCCACCAAGATGACATCAGAAATCTCAATGATGTCAATGACCTGAATGTCAATGACCTAAATCTAGTGGGTGGTGTTGGTGCTAGTCGTTAACCTCCGACTGAAGGAAACACTGTGTTTCACATTTTGAGCACCATGTTGCTACTCTTACAACTGAAAGGTTGGTTTGGTGGGCTAGCTTATGAGGATCCCCATGAGCATATTAGGAATTTTGTTGATGTGTGTGGACCGTTCTCCTTTAAGAATATATCTCAAGAATCGGTCCGGCTAAGGTTGTTTCCATTTTCTCTAATAGGAGAAGAATGCAAGTGGTTGGCTGAGTTGCCAAGAGATTCTATCACTTCGTGGGATGAGCTTATTACCGCATTCCAAGTGTGATTTTTCCCTCCTTCGAAGATGATGAAACTCAGGGACAATATTCAAAGCTTCAAGCACTTGAAGGGTGAGCCAATCCATGAAACTTGGCAAAGGTTTAAGAAGATGGTGCTGTAATGCCCAACTAATGGACTGCCCGATAATGTACTGCTACAATACTTCTATAGAAGCCTTGATTCGGTGAACAAGGGAGTGGTTGATCAACTTTCTCCGGGAGGTTTAATGCAACAACCTTATATAATTACATCCCAACTCCTTGATGGCATGACCAAGATTAACCGGGCATGGTACACCCGTGAAGGTCAAGTATCTTCTCTTACTTACAAATTGACAAAGGAACATATTGAAAAAGATCAAGAGAGAGACCAAAACATGGCAAAGATGATGACCCAGTTGGACATCTTGGCTAAGAACTTCATGGGTGCTGGTTCTGGGAGTGTTAATGTTGTCGGTGTTGGTGGTGTAAACCCCGGAAAGGATAAATTTAAAGGGTTGTACAATGAGAAAGTGAACTTCCTAGCCAACCAAGGAGGAGGCTATCGTGCTAACTACCCAAGGCAGGGTGGAAACCAAGGTTGGAATAGATATGAGGTCTGGAGAGACCGTTATAGAGAATGGCGTGATCGTAACGCCACTTGGAAGGAAAGAAAAGGGGAGAAGGATAGGTATGTTCCTCCCCACGAGCGTCAAAAGTCCAAAGATTCTGAGGGTGGCCGGACTGAGGATATGCTCTCACGTATTCTCAACAAGGTTGAAGGGTCCGATAAAGATTTGAAGGAAATGAAGGAAGATGTATCGACTCTCAACCAGACAGCGACCTCTCATTCCATCTCTATCAAGTAGTTGGAGACCCAAATGGGTCAAATTTCTTCACATCTCAACCAAGACAACAAGGGGGGTTGCCTAGTGACACTATGGCAAACCCCAAAAATGATGCTTAAATGGGTGCTTGCGTTGTACCATGACGTTAACTAAGGCGCTTCTTGGGAGGCAACCCAAGTTTTTAATGCTTTGTGTTTGTTTTTGGAATAACGGGTGTTGATTGTGTAGGTTCAAAAGTGGAATGAGTTCGAAAAGTGTAGGTTCGTGAGCCAAGAGTCCAGTCGGCGACTTGTCAAAGAGGTCGGCGACTCGCCGAAGAGGTCAGCGAGCCCGACTTGGACTGTCGTTGGACTCACCAAAATTTTAGGTGGGAGTCTGTAAGACTCGGTGTGCCTAAGGATGAATCAACGACTCACCGAATAGGTCGGTGAGCCCGATTTTGTCCGCTGTTTGGACCCTCAAATTAACTGGAGGTCCTGTAAAACTCGGTGAGGTAAGTCACCACTTGGCGCATCGCCGAGTGGTTCGGAGAAGACGACTAATATTGCCGAAAGGGCCGCGAACTGAAAGGTTTTAAAAGGCCAAAGGTTTAAAATTTCAAAATCTTTCATATTCTCTCATTTTTAACCCCGTACATGCACACCCGCATTTCATATTTCTTGCATTTTTGTTATTTTTATCGCTTTTTGCTCTTGATCTTGTGGTCAGATTTGGATTTCATTGTCCCCTAGCATTTCAAACTATTATTTCGGCTCAAAGATTGGTTTTACGAACCTCGAACTCTCGAATAGCGGTTGAACTCGAATGCATTTGTTTAAATCTTGTTGTGTGTTGTGCCTGTACTGAAATCGTAGTTGTTGTGCTAGTTTGCCTATCGTGGTTTTGTAATTGTGCTTAATTGCTAAATTGTTGATTTTCCAAGTTTTGTGCTTTAAAATTGATCATAATATGTTGGGTTGTGGTAAATACTTTTTGGGTCAAGAAGGGTCAAGTCTGAGTAACCCCAATTGTACCAAATGACATACTTTGCCCAATGATGGAGTGTTTGACGTCATTCTTAAGGGCAAAAGTCATCAAATGACCAATTTTGGCCAAACCGAGAGAAGTCTGAGTAACCCGATGGCATGGGTCGAATGGGTCTTAGTTTAATTGCATAAGTGTGTAGTTTGATTTTATTTTCAGGGGCTGCAGGCTTGAATTGGGAAACGGGGTTAAAATTTGGCACATTGGGCAATTCACCAATGTCCCCCTTGATCGCCCTTAATTTCATGTTTCGGTTGAGTTAGAGTCTGTAACTTTTGGCGGGAAGCCTGAGCTCACCGAGTTCACTCGATGACTCACTGAAAGTTTCCCTTGATCACCCTTTCTGCTCTCCTAACCCTGAAACAAACGGTAACTTTCGGCGGGCTAGTCTCAGCTCACCGAGTGATGTCGGTGATTCACTGAAGGGCCTTGCATATCACCGATCTGCCATTTCTGGGAAATTTTCAAGCCAGTCCTTTTGGCGAGCCCGATCTGATTGGCCAAAGTGACTCGGCGACTCGCCGATTGGTTCGACGAGTCTTTCTGCAACTAAATTCTAATATTTTTCTTTAGTATTATCTAACTCTTTTCAACTTGTTTTTATAGATATGGCTAGGACCAACTGGGACGAGAGTGAAATGCCTCCCCATAAATGAGCGCGGGGAATCTTTATTAATGAGGGAGAAAATGCTCCTTCTAAAAAGGGAAAACAAGCACCTCTAAAGGGAGGCAACGGAAAGGACAAAGCGCCTGTATCTGAGATACCGGAGCACAACTCCGGCAATGATGGGGAGTCTTTTGATTCTCAGGCTGTATTGTCTGAGCCTGAAGATGACCAACCACTTCAATCCCGACGAGCTGAGATTCATGCCAGAGGTCGTCAAGGACCCCATAGGCTACCCCACCTGCTGATGATACAGTGCCAGCTCCGGCACAGATGGTGGTTCCAGCACCACCAGTTCAGGGTGCTCCTCCCCGGCTACTGAACAGGCTAAAGGTCCAAGGACTGAGGACCATTCTAAAGGAAAAGAGATTGTCCACGGATGGTGTAGTGGACATGTACCCTAATGTGTGGGACACTCTCCGGTTCCATAAGTTTGAGTAATTTACCAGGCCCCGTGACCCCTATATTCCTACATGGGTCCGGGAGTTTTACACGACGTACGGTAACCTGGTACTGAAGGGAAAGAAAAAGGCCAGTTCCTTCAGACAGATAGAGTCCGTCATGGTTCGGGGGAAAGAAGTGAGATGCAGTAGCGATTATATCAATGTCGTACTTGATAGAGGGTCAGGTTTTGCCTACCCGAGTTTGGGGATGGCTAGCTCCCCTTATTGCTGATACCACCCCGAGGTGGATCGAGGCTGGCATTCCTATTGAGCAGAAAGACTTGAATATAGAAGCTCGGTATTTGTTTGAGTTCATAAGCAGCTCCATCATTCCTTCATAGAATGAGTCCATCCTCTGCTACGCAAAGGCGGCCTGTCTAGGATCAATCATAACCCGAGAGAGCATCGACTTAGGGCTAATCATAGAGCAGGAGATGGCAGGGCCAAACAATACCAGACATCCCTTCCTTTCCCCGTACTTATTACAGAGTTATGTCGACGGGCTAGAGTTCCTCGTGATGAGAAGAGGGATATTGAGGTCACACCTACATCTTCCACAGATATCCGGTGCATAGAGGCCGAGTACACATGGGATGAGGCAGATATGAGGAGAGAAGCTCCGGTGGATGCATCCCCTGAGGTTGATGTTGAGTCCATACCTGTAGAGGCATATTTTCCTACTCCGGCCTCCGAGCCTTCAGGTACACCCGCTTCCACTCCTTCCTAAGCCCTAAGTCCTTCTATAACTCCCAGCCTACTAGGATCACTCAGAACCATGCTCCTCAAGATGGGGCACCTAGCCTATTCTGTTGATGTGCGGGATTCCCGGCTAGAGGCTGAGGTGCCTTGGATGATTGAGCGAGCCATCTTAGCTGCTTTAACACCCCTCAAGACATCTATTGATGCTCTCACAACGAGAGTTTAGACTTGTGAGGGTCGACAGGGGTTTACTTCCAAGGTGACGACTTTAAAATCTGAGGTTTCAGATTTGAGGAAGGATGTGGACTATCTGAAGTCCACAGACTTTACTTCTCTCTATGAGTCAGCTGAGGTTAGGATGTCCCGGCCAGTTCTGAGATGACTACGGCTACCACCGGAGATGTGCCTTTGGATGATGTGGCTGCTTGTGAGTCAGAGGTAGAAATAGATGAATAGCAACTTGGGGAGGGAGATGAGGCTGTTTATGATGATCTAGCCGACTTGGAGGATGATATGTTTGAGACCGCCTGACAGACCTCCTTGAGAGACACCACTATGGATGAGTCGAGTCCGGTTGTAGCTGATGTGAAACCGGACATTGATGCCCCGACAAATGGAGTGACTGAGTAGACAAGATTCTTCTTTACCTCCCTCTCTGTCATTTTTATTGACTTTTGATTATTTTAGTTGCATTTGAGGACAACTTCTTTTCTTTTGTGGGTGGGGTGAGGTATTTCCATACCTACCTCTTGTGACTATATTTTGTATATATATTGGCTTTTGTGTTTTAAATTGTGTGTTGATTTTATCTGGTGGATATTTGAGCTTGTGGCTTCTTGTTTTGAATAGAAATGGTTTTTGACACATCTAAATTTTTTTGCCACCTCTTATTGTGTCTGAATGTGGATGTTCTTGTGCAAATTTGAGTATCGGTTATGATCAATACCGATGACCTGAATAGTGCTCTTAATCGAACAAAAATGAATGCGCAACTGCGATGTGGCCAAATGAAATTGCATAAACAATATGTGGAATTTTTGCATCTCGTTGTGACTAACCGGTTATCGAATAGAGTCTCTTGTAATGAACATTGCACACTAGCTCGAATGAGTCTCGTTTGATATTGGTGCCAATGCCTTGTGTGATGAGCTTTCCTTGAACATTGTGTGTGGTGACATCTAGAATTTGGCCCGTTGGTCCGGTTAACTAAGTGATGCAAGCTCTTGAAATGATCTTAGGCAATGATTTTGAGGAGTGAAACAATTTGACAATATACCTCTTTTTGTGGCCAACCTTGTGAGATGTGTGAACCTCACTTGAGCTTTATCCTTTTCTTGGAAGAAACTTGAGCAATTGTGACCCCTCTTATCCTTTCACCCTTAACTCTCATGAAGCGTGGTTTGTTTGAATAGCAAACTTAGGCCAAAAGCCTAAGTTGGGGGTGTGGTGAAAAGAGAAGGTAAATCAAGAAGTGTAAAAAAGTCCCCTTTGATCCATGGTCTTGAAAAACATGGAACCCATCCATAAAAAAGAGAGAAAGAAAGCAAAAGAAAAAGAAAGAAAAAGAATGTTGAAGAAAATGAAGAAAAATGATGTTCAGACCACATTTCATGAGGGTAGCAGCCACTGAGTCTAAATGACCATACCTTTACACTCAACCCCGTTACAAGCCTTGAAAAGACCTTTTTGATCTTGAGTGAGCTGAAACGAATGATGATTGGAAAATAAGGGCAAACCTATGGGTGAAGTTATGCATGTGTTCATCTTTGTGAGTGTGAGAGTCGTTTGTAATTCCAGAACTATAAATTGTTGAAGAATTGTGTGTGAATATGGAATCATCTTTGTTGTGAGGGCATTTGATTACCTTTGTTGAGCTTGAACTTGCATTTGAAGAAAGTAATGTGAATTTGAGCACCTTTGATAATGGTAAGTCACAACTTGAATCTTTGAGTGCACAATTGATCCTTGCATGAGTAAGTTGAGTCTTGTTGTGTGAATTCATGATTGAGTCTTATGAATCACTATTTGAGACATCCTTTTTGAACTGCTGAACTTGAGTTTTACTTGAGGACAAGCAAATGTTGAAGTTGGAGGTGTTGATGAGTCCGAGATTTTGACTCATTTAGGGCTTTGTTTATATAGATTTAGTGTCCTCAAATGCTTAATTTGTGCCAATAACTAATGTTAAATCCTTGATTTGCAGGTATATGGATTGAGGAACAAAGCAAGGACACTAACAGGCAAAAAGGAACAAAACACACTTAAGAAATGAAGAAGAGCGAGCCTGAGGATCGCCAAGAGCACTCGCCGAGTGGTTCATCTGACCGCCTAAAGTTCCAGTGTGCCAAGATATGAAGGAAAGAACTAAGTCGGCGATGAAAAGGAGTAGTCGGTGGATCGCCGAGTGATTCTGCGAAGCCAAGATAGATCACCCAAAGTTACAGACCTTGAGGATGTTGAATGCCAAGGCGAACAGGTGATGGAAGAGACCAAAGGGCGGCTCACCGATGGTTCGGCGAGCCCGACTTACTTTGCCAAATGGGCTTTCGTAGCTTATATTCAACGACTATAAAAATCTTTTTGAACATTGAGTTTACTATCTTTGAAATCTTTTGACATCTTTTTGACATTATAATTAGTTTTTATCATCTGGAGATAATTTTCTCTAGAGTTTTCTTTAGCTTTGAAGGATTGAAGAAATTCACTTTTGAGAAATTGGCAGTGGATCTTTGAGATTCATCAAATTGAAGCATTGTAAATATTCAATCACTCTTACCCAGTTGATGGATAATCAATTCGGTAACTGTTTTTACCTTTTTATAATGTCTAGCTAAAACCCCAATTCTTGGGGTGTGATCATGTGATTATGGGCTGATTTAGTTTATGGGTATTGCTAATTGTTAGTTTAAATGTTATTTAAAAGTGACTTTAATTATTAATTGTGGTTTAATTTAAGATTGTAGTTGCAAATGTAGTTCTAGGTTTGTGTTCATGGCTTGCTCGAGAGAGAGGTTTTAGAACTAAGGTTTTTGATTGATGGTTTGTAGGTATTGGGTTGATCTGGGTTTAGCTCTTGACAGTATATCCTAAACCAAATCTCACACATTTAGCTCGAGAGAGTGAATGGATTAAGGTGTGGACTTCTCTTAATTTGCATGCTTGTTGATGTTCGAGAGAAATCACCTGATTCGGGGTAATTGTGCGAGAGAAAATTACCTCCCTTATAGCCTAGCCTACTCACTAATATCTAGCTATTTACTAATAGTTGAAATTACCCATATGTCTATATTTGCCTACAATCGTTCACATTTCAAGAATCCATCTCATTATTGTTAATTCCTAGTGTTTACGACTGTTTGTAGTTGATAACTAAAACCAAAACCCCTATCTGACATTCGTGTCACCCTTTTACTTGATTATGTATTTAATCGAAAATCTCTATTCCTATGGCTGATTTTACCACATTCATACTTCCTAATTGAATTTAAGACACGTACCGCTCCCTGTGAGATTTGACCTCAACTCATTTAGTTGGATTTTATACTGATTTACGATCGTTGAACACCTAGAATTGGATGAGGTGTGCTTGAAACATCAAATCAGAAGTTCATGGTCTTACCTTGGCAAGTAGGAAACCCCTTTTTGGTGTGGGGTAGACATCGTATTCCAGGTTGTTAGCTCATACAGTCTTATATGTTGGTTAATGTTAAATCTCCCACAATAATGAACTAAGGTTACTTCTAGGAGTATCTCACGAATGTTTTTAAAATGTTAGGTTGCATTGACCATGTTTTATGACTTATGTTTTCTAACAGTCTTATCTCATATTTTAGCTTGGTCATTGCATATCATGAAAAGGTCCCTTTTAACATGATTTTCATACTTTGTGCATTGCTATCATACTTGGTACATTTTTGTACTAACACATACTCTTGCCCACATTCCACCAAATGTAGGGTCCGACGCTTCAGATCCACATCTTTATGGCTAGGGATCACTTAGTAGATATCAAAGATTGGTGAGTTCTCATGTTTCGAGGATCGAGCCCTTAATTCATTATGTCTTTACATATTTTAGTATTGTAAGTGATGTATGGGTTATATCCCGATCACCTTTTTTGTACTAGATGACTTTGATACATTGTTAGACTTCCACTTCGTTTTATAAAACTCTTATGTTTTGAATTTATCTTTTATATTCTCTTTAAGTTCTATTATCTTACATGATGTATGCTAATTGGCTTGTGTAGGGCCTCTCAGGGTTTTATACGCCACGTTATGCCTAGGGTCTACCTTGGGTCGTGACAAACTTGGTAATCAGAATACAAGGTTTAGAAAGGTCCTAGGAAGTCTCATAAGCCACATCGAATAAAGTCTTCTTCATGAGTGTGAAGCGTTCCATATTTATAAATGAGGGGATATAAGATGTTTAGAAAATTCCACCTCTTTCATTATTCTAAAGTCATGCGATAAAGTTTAACTCTATACTGTCTCTCTCCTAATCCTTATCTGATACTCTATATGATATGGCCACTCGAAGGGCATATGCTAGAAGGAATGCAAAAGAGAATATGGAACAAGATTCTCCTCCTCAAGCTCCTCAAGTTCCGATCGAGCCTTTGGTCGAACAAGTGACTAATGCAGAGTTTAGGGTTGCTTTTCAAATGTTGGCTCAAGTCATGAAGGCTCAAACCAATAGGGAGGTTGTGGTCCTTGTGAACCCAAATGTGTGTACATTGACAACTAGACTAAGGGACTTCAGTAGAATGAATCCTCTAGAGTTTCATGGTTCTAAAGTAGAGGAAGTTCCTCAAGAGTTCATCGATGAGGTGTATAAGGTTTTGATTATCATGGGAGTTGCGCTAGTGGAAAAGATGGAATCAGTTGCTTATCAAATTAAGGGTGTTGCTCAAATATGGTTAAACGAATGTAAAAAAGAGAGAGCGAAAGATGCGGGTCCTCTTGATTGGGGAAAGTTCAAAGTTGCATTCCTTGATAGGTTCTTTCCCCTTGAGATGGGGGAGGAAAATGTACTTGAATTCATCGACCTTCGTCAAGGAAATATGAGTGTGAAGGAATAAGTTTTGAAGTTCACACAATTGTCTAGATATGATCCTACTATGGTTGCCGATCCTAGGGCAAAAATGAGTAAGGCTTTTTAGAGAATGTCTGAAATTGTGGTTAAGGAATGTCGTAGCGCTATGATTCTCAATGATATGGACATTTCTCATCTCATGGTTCATTCTCAACAAACTGAAGAGGAGAATCTTAAGGAAAGGTCTAAGAAGGCAAATAGGGCCAAAAGCGGTGATGGTGACTTTTCACATTCAAGGTACGAGAGCATGGTCGTTCTAAATTATGACAAAGGTTTTCCGACAAAGGTTCTTCTAATAATCCTCCTAAGTTCAACATTGATAGGGTGTCTAAACCTAAGCCTCAAGGAGGGAATGGTGGTGGATCTTCATTGTCTACTTGTGCTATGTGTGGAAGGAAGCATAAGGGCAAATGTTAGCCGACATGGATGGTTGCTTTGGTTGTGGTAAGAGAGGTCACAAAATAAGTGATTAACCAATGCTTATGGATAAGGGGAGAGAATGTAAACAAGCTCCATCTAGTGGTTCGGGTTCAAGTGCTCCGTAGCAAAACTAATTCTATGCACTTGAGACTCATCATGAGTAAGAGGGTTCTCCCGATGTGGTTACCAGTATGTTGAAAGTCTTCCAACTTGATGCTTATGCTTTACTTGACCCCAGTTCTACCTTGTATTTGTAACACCATATGTGGCCATGAGGATTGATATTCTTCAGGGTGTGTTGTTAGATCTCTTCTCTGTCTCTACACTAGTTGGTGATTCTATTATGGCTAAGAGGGTCTATAGAAAGTGTCACGTCTCCTTGTCCAATAGAGTCACTCATGTTGACCTTGTAGAGCTTGATGTGCTAGATTTTGATGTTATCCTTGGTATGAATTGGCTGCATGCATGTATGCTTCTATTGATTGTAGAACCCGTGTAGTCAAGTTTCAATTTCCAAATGAACCCATCTTAGAGTGGAAAGAGGGAAATTCTATGCCTATGAGTCTGTTTGTTTCTTGTCTTAAAGGTAGAAAAATGATCTCTAAGGGTTGCATATACCATCTCATTCAGGTTAGGGATATGTATTCTGAAACCCCTACTCTTGAGTCGGTCCCCGTTGTTAACGAGGTTTCAGAAATTATTCTAATGATTTACCTGGTGTTCCTACAGAAAGGGAGATATACTTTGGTATTGACCTTTTCCCAGATGTGCAACCTATCTCTATTCCTCCTTATCGTATGGCTCTGACAGAACTTAAGGATTTAAATGAGCAGTGGAAAGATTTGTTGGATAAGGGTTTCATCCGACTGATCATCTCTCCATGGGGTACTCCAGTTTTGTTTGTTAGGAAGAAAGATGGTTCACTCCGTATGCGTATTGACTACCTACAATTGAACAAGGTTACTGTTAAGAACAAGTATCCTCTCCCAAGGATAGATGACTTGTTTGATCAACTTCAAGGAGCAAGTTACATTTCTAAGATTGACCGCCGGTCGGGTTATCACCAATTGAGGGTGTAGGAAGATGACATTCCGAAGATGACTTTTCAAACTCGGTATGGTCATTATGAGTTTTTGGTGATGTCATTTGGTTTGACTAATGCTCTGGCCACATTTATGGATTTTAATGAATAGGATGTTTAGACAATACCTTGATATGCTTGTGATTGTGTTCATTGATGATTATATAAATCTATTCAACAAATGAAGACGAGCATACCGATCATTTGATGATTGTGTTGCAAGTCCTCAAGGACCAACAAAGTTTAGCAAATGCGAGTTTAGGTTAAGGTCAGTAGGTTTTCTTAGTCATATTGTTTCCGGTAAGGGTATTGAAGTAGCCGAAGAAGATTTATGCGGTCAAGAGTTGGCCTAGACCTCTATCCCCTTTGGATATTAGGAGTTTCTTGGGTTTGGCTGGTTACAATATAAGGTTCGTTGAAGGATTTTCTTTGATTGCCTCGCCATTGACGATATTGACTCAAAAGAAGGTTAAGTTCATATGGTTCGAAGCTTGTGAAAAGAGTTTCAAAGAATTGACAGATTGACTTACTTCTGCTCCGGTGTTGACTTTACCGGAAGGATTTGATGGATTTGTTGTTTATTGTGATGCCTCAAGAATTGGGTTAGGATGTGTACTTATGCAAAATGGGGAAGTCATTGCCTATGGTTCAACACAACTTAAGATTCGTGAAAATAATTACCTTACCCATGACCTTGAATTGGCGGCAGTTATGTTTTCTTTAAAGATTTTGAGGCATTATATGTATGGTGTTCATGTAGATGTTTTTATCGACAACAAGAGTTTGCAATATGTGTTAAGCAGAAATATAAACAATCTTCGCCAAGGAAGATGACTTGAGTTATTAAAGGATTATGATATGAGTGTTCTCTATCACCCCGACAAGGTGAATGTGGTGGCGAATGCTCTTAGTCGGTTGTCAATGGGTAGTGTTGCTCACATTGAAGATGATAAGAAGGAGTTGGTTTGATATGTTCATAGACTAGACCGATTGGGTATTCAGTTAGTTGACTCTACTAAAGGTGGTGTAATGGTTCACAATGTTTTTGAATCGCCATTTGTGGTTGATGTGAAGCAAGGTCTTGATCCGACTTTGGTGGAATTGAAGGAAGCTGTGCTTAAAAAGTCCGTAGAGGATTTCTCCCATGGGGGAGATGCAGTGCTTAGATATCAAGGTTGGTTGTGTGTTCCCAATGTAGAGGACTTTAGATGGAAATTTTTATCGAAAGCCCATATTTCTCAATATTACATTAATCCGGGAGCCACCAAGATGTACCGTGACTTGAGGGAGGTCTATAGGTGGAATGAGATGAAGAAGGATATTGCGGAATTTGTGGCTAAGTGTCCTAATTGTCAACAAGTGAAAGTTGAGCATCAAAAGCCGGGAGGTTTATCTTAAGATATTAGCATTAATACTTGGAAGTGGGAAGATTTGAACATGGACTTCATTGTTGGTTTACCAAGCACCCGACGACAACAATACTCGATTTAGGTTATTGTAGATCAAATGACGAAAGTAGCTCATTTTATTCCCATCAAGGCCTTTTATACGTCAGAGGATTAAGCTAAGTTGTATTTGAGGGAAATTGTTAGGTTGCATGGAGTTCCCCTATCCATTATCTCCAATCGTGGTACCCAATTTACTTCTCAGTTTTGGAAATCTTTGCAAAAGGGTGTTGGTACTCGTGTTAAACTTAGTACTTCCTTTCACCCACAAACTGATGGGAAAACGGAGCATACTATCCAAACTTGGGAAGATATGTTGAGAGCATGTGTAAATGACTTCAAGCATAATTGAGATGATCACTTGCCTTTGATTGAATTTTCATACAACAATATCTATCATTCAAGTATTGGCATGACTCCATTTGAGACCCTATAAGGTAGGAGGTGTAGATCTCCTATAGGTTTATTTGAAGTGAGTGAAGTTGCATTGATAGGTCCCAAGTTGGTACATGAGGCTATGGAGAAAGTTTGGATTAATAGAGAAATGTTGAAAAAGGCTCAAAGTCGACAAAAGTCCTATGTCAATATTAGAAGAAGAGATAATGATTTTGATGTTCATGATTGGGTCTACTTGAAAATCTCACCCATGAAGGGTGTAATGAAATTTGGGAAGAAAGGAAAGCTTAGTCCCCACTATGTGGGCCCATATCAGATTTTGAGTAGAATTGGGAAGGTTACTTGTGAACTTGATTTGCCTATTGATTTGTCTTCAGAGCATCCAATTTTCCATGTCTCCTTGTTGAAGATATTTGTTGGAGATCCAGCATCTATAGTTCCTTTAGAAGGTTTGGGAGTTAAGGAGAATCTTTTGACTTTTAGGATGACAAAAGAGCAAATTGAAAAGGACCAAGAACGGATCAAAACATGGCCAAGATGATGACCCAAATGGACTTGTTGTCAGAACATATCATGGGTAGTGGTTCTAAAGTTGTGAATGTGGTTTGTGTTAGTGGGGTAAACCTATATGATGCACACTTTGAGGCTTTATATAATGAGGTAGTGCATTTTCTTGCAAATCAAGGAGGAGGTTTTCGTCTCTCGGGCAAAAACCAATGTTGGAATAGAGAGCGTGATGATGATTGGAGAGATTGTGATAGGGAATGGCTTGAGTGTGGAAGTAACTGGAAGTAGCGAGATGGGAACAACGAGAGATATCTAACTCCCCATGAGCTTCAAAAGCCAAAAGAGCAAAGGGTTGATCATGAAAATTACCGCACAGAGGATATGCTTGCACATATTCTCAACAAAGTGGAAGGGTCGAACAAGGTGCTAAAATAAATGAAAGACCTTGGCCAATCCTAAGAATGAACCAGATGGTTACTTCCTATTCGGTATCCATTAAGTAGTTAGAAACGCAGATGGGCCAAATGCCATCCCATTTGAACTTGAGGCAAAAATGGGGTCTACCAAGTGATACCTTGGCAAATCCTAAGAATGAACCTTGAATGAGTATCCTCGTCATGCCACAACATGAAATAAGGCATTTCTTGGGAGGCAACCCAAGTTTTTGAGCTTTTAATATTGTGTTTGAATAACAATTGTTTAAACTGCAGGTTGAAAATTCGAAATTTTGGGAAGAGGAGCAATTAGGCGAGTCCAATGACCAGTCGACGACATGCCGAAAAGGTCGGCGAGCCTGATATGGATCTACGTTTGGACGATCTAGTAAGCTAGAGGTTCTGTAAAAATTAGTGGACAAAGGAGCAATTTGGCGCATCGCTGAATAGTCGGCGACATAACTGACTATCACCGACTACCGCGTGAACTAAAGTGTCATGAAGGGCCGAAGCATTTTTAAATTCAAAAACTTTCATCATTTCATATTTTCCAACTTTTACACTACCACAACCACATTTTATATTTCCATACTTGTTCTTCTTGCATTTTTGTGTGGGACCAATTGCTCGGGGGTGGACTTTGGTGCAGTTTGCTTTGATTTGTTTAGCCTAGCACTCTCCTACTCGATATCAAGCTTAGCTATCCGAACCCACCTTTAAATTTTGGTAATTTCAAATGCATGATTGTTGCCTTGTCGTTGTAATTACGTAATGTTAATTGTTTCAATGTTTGTTGGTAATGTATGCCTTTGTCGTGCCTCATTTCGTATTTTTAGCCTATAAGTGTGAAATCCCATGTGTTTGCATGATAAAATTGTGGGTGTGTGTTGATTATTTGTTGGGTATGGTGTGGGTGAAGTCTATGTAACCCATGTTGCTCTGATTGACTAATTTTTCTCAATGATGGAGCGAGTGACAACATTTTCAAGGGAAAAAGACGTCAATTGGTCAATTTTGGACAAATTGGGGGAAGTCTGAGTACCCTGAGGTCATTAATGTATTGGGTATGGGTTTAATTGTGTAGAATAGGTGCTTAATTTTATTTTCGTGGGCTGAGGGTTAGAAATTTATGGTCGGGGTCAAAATCTTGCAAGTTGGACGGTTCGGTGAGCTAGGTCAACCTCGCCGAGTGGTTCGGCGGTTCGCCTAATGACCCACAGATCGCCTTTTTATCCTTCAAAAGTGTGGAATTTATTATGTAAGATTCGGCGATACGCATGAGCTCGTCGAGTTCACTCGGGGACTCGCCGAATGCCCTTTCAGATCGCCCTTCTACGCCCCAATTTTTAGAAAATGTTATGTAAAATTCAGCAAGCTACTTCTAGTTCATTGAATGGTGTTGGTGATTCACCGAAAGGCCTTAGACATCACTGACTTGTCTTGAATTTTGTGAATTTTTGTTTTGGAACATTCGGCGACTCACAAAGCTTTCCTGCAATTTTTCAACTTTGAGATTTTTTAACTAAGTCTGACGTATTCAACTTTGTTTTTCAGGTATGGCTAGACCAAAGGTAGCTGGAAGATAACAACCACCCCGAAAGCATGTACGGGGAATTGTGATTAATGAGAGGGCTGCACCCTCTCAGATTACACTGACAAAAATTCCTCCAAAAGGGGGAATGGGGCAAGGGTAAAGAGCCAGCATCACCCACTCTAGGGGAGGAGTGCTCCAACAGTATGGGGATCTATGTCACTCACCTCACCACATCCGAGTCCGATGGTGAGGGCAACTCAAGAGATAGATCTCCGGTCTCTATTTTTGAGTTGGAAGATGATTAGACTCTCCAAACTAGGAGAGCGGAGCTACGCTACAAGTCCCTACATGATCCGGCAAGGATCCCAGTGCAGGCTACTCCTCTTCTACCTCCGGCTCCGACTGTTGAAAAGGTTCCTCTGGTGCCCCCAGTTCAGGCACCTCTACCCCGGTCATTGAATAGACTGAAGACCGAGGGTTTGAGGACCATATTAGAGGAGAAGTGGTTGTCTACAGATGGTGTATTAGACCGGTAACCAGAGGTGTGGAACACAATTAATTTCAATAAGTTCAAAATATTCACCAAGCCTCGAGGCTCCTATATTCCTATTTGGGTCTGGGAGTTCTACGCGGAGTATGGAAAGCTTGTACCAAAAGGGAAGGAAAAGGTCACCTCGTTCAAGTCGGTAGATCATGTATTGGTGCGGAACCGAAAGGTTAAATGCAGCAGTACTGATATAAATGAGGTGCTTGGGCATACAGTGAATATCATCGACTTCTTGGAGGGTTGGTTAACACTATTAATTTGTAAACCCACACCGTGGTGGATTGAGGCTGGTGTCCCAATAGAGAAGAAGGAGCTGAACCTGTCCACCAGGTACTGGTTTGGGTTCCACAACAACACTTTGATGCTATCCCAAAATGAATCTATTCTCAGGCATTCGAAGTCAACTTTATTGGGTTGTATCATGGATCAAGAATGACTTAATCTCGGTCAAATCATCGAGAAGGAGATATCCATAAGGGCCAAATAGAGTGAGACCTCTCTCCCATTTTCGGTCCTGATTTCAGAGTTGTGCAGGCATGCCTGGGTACTATTGGTTGCAAAAATATATGTGGAAGTGACCCCACGTCCTCTACGAACATCTGGTGGAGAGAGGTCGAGTACATGAGGGATGAGGCTGAGAGGAGGAGAGCTGCACCGGTGGATACTTACCATGTAGATGATGTGGATATGTTGCCGACGGAGAAAATTCTTCCTACTAGGGCTAGAGAACCTACAGGTATCCCTAGTACATCCACTTCTGCCCCTTCTAGTTCTACTACTGCCCCCGCTTCTACTGTTGTTGTTGTTGCTGCTTCTGCTAGACCCCCGATTTCCCAGGCTATGTTATATAAGATGGGCCACCTGTCCCAGTCTGCCGATGTTCGTGCCTCCCAGGAAGAGGATGTTGTGCCTGGGATTATTGAGCGGGTGATAGATATTGCCCTAGACCCAATTAGGGTTGAGTTTAGAGAGCACATCAGCTGATCAATGCTCATGGACTGGCCCTAGATTCCCTCACTGTGAGAGTGGAGGCTTGTGAGCAAGGATAGGGTGCCTCGGAGGGTGTGACGATCTTGAAGGTAGATATTATTGGACTGCGGTGAGATATGGATAAGGTGAAATCCACCAATCTATCGATGATATTCAGCACTGTGGACATCTCTAAGGTTCTGAGCATAGAATTCTCGGCAAGTTCTAAGATTTCTCTGGCTACTATGACCAGAGATGTTGTTAGGGATGATGTAGATGCTGAGTTCGAGGCCGAGACTGGTGAGGAGAAGCTGGGTGTTTGGGATGCAGTTATTTATGATGATCTAGAGGACATCGAAGGGCCATAGTACAGATAGTTGTAGAGGCATCTTTGAGAGAGACATCGATGGTGGGCTCCAGTAGAGCTAAGGATGTTGTTGAGCCGGGCACTGATGCCCAGACTGAGGGAGTCACGGACATGCAAAGTTCACTTCAGGCCCAGCCTTATAGGGGGATTTTGACTCTCTTTTAGTTTCTTGTTTAGACACTCTTCTTATTTTTGCATTTGAGGACAATTGCTAGTTTAGTTTGGTGGGGTGAGGTATTTCCATACCTACCTCTTTTGGGCTATTTTGTGGATATTATTGTGGTTTTTGTGTTTTTTTGAAATGTTTGATCTTGAGCTTGTTGGTATATATTGGTTTGTGATCCATCAATGTTGTGTTAATTTTGAGCCATTGGTTTAAATATAAATGGTTGTTTTCCCACCTCTTGATGCGTGTAAATGTGGTTGTTCTCCTTCCAATTTGAGTATTGGTTGCGATCAATACCGATGACTTGAATAGTGCTCTTAATTGAAAAAAATATGTGTGTGCAATTCCTACGAGGCAAATTTGAGTTGCATAAGTCATGTGTGAACTTTTAGGATCTCATTGTGACTTCCCGGTTGTTGAGATGAATCTTGTGATGATCGTTGCACACTAGCTAAAAGTGTAGAGTCTTGTTTGATGATTGTGTCGAATGTCGTGTGTGGTGAGGTTGTTTTAAAATGTGTGCTTGATAATACCTAGAACATGCCCCATTTGTCCAATCGACTAATGTAGTCGAATGATAGAGATGATCTTAGGCACCATTTGTGGAGAGTGAACCATAATGGCCATTATACCACGTTGTGACCACCTTGGGAGAGTGTGAACCTTGCTTGTCACCGTTTAAGCCTATCATTTTCTTTAAATGAAACTTCAACTCAATTGACCCATTTCTTTCCCACCTATAATCTTCATGGAGCATTGGTCATTTTGAATAGCCAACTTAGGCCATAAGCCTAAGTTGGGGGTGTGGTGAAAAAGGAAGAAAATCAAGGAGTTTGAAAAATGCGCCCTTGAAGGAGCTTGTTGTTGAAAAAGATGGAACCCCTCAATCTAAAAAAACAATAGAGAAGAGAGAAAAATGAAAGAAGAAAAAGATCGAAAATGAAAAGATTTGTTGAAATAAAGTGTGTGCAATGAGCAAAAAGGAATGGGATATCCAATAAATCATGCTTAAAAAGACATAGGGTGGATTGTGAACATTGAAAAGACTGAAAGAAAGGGAAAAATAATGAAATGCAGGTCCTGCTTCATGAAGGTAGAAGTCACTTAGCGAAAAATGATCATACATTTACCATCAGCCCCCGTTACAAGCCTTTAAAGACCTTTCTGATCTTGATTGAGCTTATTACCATATTGATTGGAAAATACGGGCAAGCCTATGGGGAACAATCATGCATGTGTTTATCTTTGAGAGAGTGAGAGTTGTTCATGATTCCTATATTCTGAAAACTTGATGATCTTTGTGTGAGTGTGGAATCATTCTTGTTAAGATGGAATTCAAATGCTTTTATTGACCTTGAACTTGTATTTGTAGATAGCATTGTGAACTTGAATTCTATTTGAGGATGGCTAGTCACAGATTGAAACTTTGAGTGCACAATTGAAAATTGCATAAGTAGATTGAACCTCATGTGCATTCATTTTGAGTCGTGAGTAGCACTACTTGTGGACATTCATGTTGAACTGATTGATCTTGTGTTTTACTTGAGTACAAGCAAAAGTTTAAGTTGGGGGTTTTGATGAGTCGGGGGTTTCAACTCATTTGGGGCTTTATTTTTATAGTTTTATTGCCCTCAATGCATAATATATGCTCTAAATTGATGTTGAAGTGTTGATTTGCAATAATGAAGGCAAAAGAGCAAGGCAAGGACATTACCGGGCAAAAATGAGCAAAAAAGCTAAATAAGTTGAAGAAGGGCAATCCTGGTGATCGCCAAGACCACTTGGTGAACTGTCGAGTAGTCCTTCAGCTCGCCAAAGGTTACATCATTCCAGCCTTGGGGAAAAGCCAACTTGGAGATGGAAATGACACTTTGGTGAACCGCCGAACGGATCATCTACAAGGACCCTGACCGCCGAAAGTTACAGAAGTTGAATGGTGAAGAGGCAAGTCAGGAAGGCGATTAAGAGAGACACTTGGCACATTGCCGACTTGGTCGGCGATGGACGACTTACTCCGCCGACTGGTCCAAAGGCTGAAAATTTGGAAGAGTATAAATATGATTTTTAAAAGAGTTTTGAAGGGATTGAAGTTCCTGGAGATCCAAAAGTTGAGACACATTCTACCCTTGGGGTTTGATCCAAAAACTTTTCTTAGTAGTTTTTGAGTAGAATTTCTAATTGAGTTTTGAATTTAAGTTGATTCCAAGCATTGGGAAGATTGGAATTTTGTTACCCAACTTATGGATAATCTAGTTGGCAATATTTTCTTACTTTTTACAATGTGTGGCTAAAACCCCCATTCTTGGAGGTGTGACCATGTGATTAATTGTTTAATTAGCTTATGGTGTTAGTATTTATTGATTTCAATGTTGATTTGAAGTGGGTTTGATTGATTGTTGTTGTGCTTTAATCCATGAATTGTAGATGCAAATGCAATTCTCACTTAGTATTCTAGGCTTGCTTGAGAAAGAGGTTCTAGAATTAAGACAATCGATTGATGATTGTAGTGATTGGTTTTCGTTGATTCAGCTCGAGAGAGTGAATCAAAATTCGATTCTACCAAAATAGCTCGAGAGAGTAGATTAATTGAGGTTTGGGCTGTTTATATTGTTAAGCTTGTCGAGGTTCGAGAGAACTCGCGTGAATTGTGCCAGTTGATCGAGAGATGGCTATCACATTTAATGTCGAGCCTATCCACTAAGATTTAGCATCTGTTAGTAAATTCTAAGCACCCATATAGTGAAATTAGCATCTAATCGATAACATCCCCAAGCATCCTCGCTACTCGATTAATCCCCTATTTTTGTAATTGTTAATTGTCACTCTAAATTCCCCATTTGACACTTGTTGTCAACCCTTGAAACTTATTTTAATTTGTTTCGATAATGTTTACTTCTACAAACGACTAGAACACACTCTTACTTCATAATTGAATTCCATTCCGTATCATTCCCTGTGGGATCGACCCCAACTCTTTGTTGGGTTTAGACTTTATTGCGACCGCCTACACTTAGAATTAGATGAAGTGTATTTGAATGTTATAAAAGACTTGTACGAGATTCACTAAGACTTGTACTTCACCGTGAACTCTTATAGGAAATTCTCATAGCTTGAGGCGTGTCGAAAGACACTCTCCTTAAGGATATTCCACCCGGTATAGGTTTTTTCCCCATGATTCAACAAGCTCTTCTAGTATAAAACTAGGAGCCAGAAACTAACAAAGATTCTATAGAAAGAAAACCCAACATAAGAATATATTAAAAGATGAATTGTTATCTTATTTTCTCTCTCACTCAACACAAGTATACAACTTAGATTTATATAGGAAAAATAGCAACCTCTCTAATGTATCAATGGTTAAAATAGTCAAAAACCATAAAGGCATTGAATACCATCAAAGAATTGAAGGAAATTCATTTCATCAAAGAACCATTGGAAACATTCATATTATGACAAAATTTAATGGCTAATTAAAGAATAACAATAATGGAAATAGAATATTATTTATGTGGAGAAAATATTTAGGACATAAAATAATATTCTCTTTCAAGTATAATAGGAAATAAAATAATTCCTTTTGAGATGCTAGAATCATTTTTCCAACAAAATTTGTTCTTATTGTATAACGACATACCATTAAGTAGAAGAAGCTTGTCAAGTTTCAAAATAACCTGATGCATTAAAAAATCTTTATTAGCAAATTCAAAAGTTTTGATGCTTTGAAAAACTACATAAGCATGATCCTGGAAAACCCTACGGTAAACCTCATTATTGTAATTATGTTCGGAAAGAAAATAATTTAGTTATGGAAATAAATTTGATTAGAATTCAAGTAGGACTCAACTTTTCATATTCTTTTATTTTCTTTTTTTCTAATAATAATTATTTTATTAAAACAAGTTACTATGGTTAAATTTTATTAAAAGTACATGATGGTGTAGAAATTTCATACACCGACGGTGTACAAAACTAATTCATGCAATCTATTTTTGTATATGATAATCCTTCAATAATATTAGATAATGCTTAGGCTTTATTTTTGTGTATCGAACAAATATTTTTCTTATGTGTGCAGTAGAATAAATCTATAAATGAAGCTTATAAGATGTTGAATACTCGAGGTGGAAGGTGGTTAAGAGAGAAATTCAAAATGTTGCAGATTTTGTGAAAATATATATTTTCCGTTGTTTTTATTAAATTTTTGGTGGTATTTACCTGCACTTCTTAAATTTAGAGTAAGAGTTCATCGATATATCATCAGATATTAAATTATCTTAATTAGCATTATATATTTCAACATATCATATTTTGCAAATAAATAACTACAAATTAAATAAAAAGAATTAGTTTGCTTCTTTGTATTTGTGTAGAGAAACATATATTTAGATATTTTAGTCTAAAATAGTATATTTGAAATCATTTTTTAAAGAAATGGATGCAAAAGTAAGCTCTAAATATAAACACATTAATCAATACAAGGTATATCGTATTTATAAAAATATAATGTGATAAATAAGAGCGATAGGGGTTTTGACTTACACAAAATGTATACAATAATAGGGGACAAACGTGCCAAGACTAGTAATAAATAACTCTAAAAGTTTTGTTAAGTAAATCAAACTTTGGTACAATAAATAAAACTTTGATACAGTAATTCGGTAATTACGTATTGAATAAGAAGTTATTTTTGCAGTATATTTAACTTTTCAAAATTTGAAATGTTAGATTTTAGAGAAATCACGCATAGATGTTAGATCATTACAATCGAGCCTTAACTTTATTAAATTGTTGGATAAGTCAATTAAGACATTCAAATCACTCGTTAATGCTATCAATATATGGGTAAACAATTCGTTAGAGGTGGACGCTTGATATTTCTAAAGTTTAATTTCTATAATCAGTAATTTAAACTAGATATGACATACCATAATTTCAAAGTTAGTTCTGATACAATAATCAAACTTTTCCAATTCAATTTGTTAATTTAGGTAATAACTATATTATATTTATATGGGTATAATACGATAAAATAGTAGTAACTAATGTTCAAATTTATATTTTTTCTTGAGAACTCACATTATGAACTTCTTTATTGTGGCTATGTCATTGTATAAACAAGCTATAACTTTAATAAAGAGCATTTATTCTTAATCAATATGAGTTTATCAGTAAGGTTTATAGTGAGATGAATATGATATCTTCACCTTTAATTACCCAAATGTTTTGAATTTTAACCTTAAAATGTCATGTGAAGGAGATGTTTCTCGTTATATAAATGGACCTTACATAACATGAATTCAAATTAATTGAGCCCTCCCTGGGTCCAGATTATTGTATGGAACATTGAGTGAGAAAAAAATAAATAACAACTTCATATATTCCTTATTTATTTACATTAATATATAATTGTAGGAAATTTATTTGGGCCTACCCTTTAAGGCCCATTAGGGCAAATAACCTAACCCTAAATTTTTCTATATAAAACATCATATGTTGTGTAATTTAAAGAAATTGATAATTCTAATAGACATAATGAAATAAGTTTAGGTTGTGAAAACAGGAATTGCTTCGACACACCGTGACAACCATTGCCGGCCAAAATTTTCTACCACAGTTCAACTAAGTCTTCCACTATCACTATGAGAAGAACAAGTAAGTTTTTATATATACGATAAT